>JAAGNO010020164.1:0-19267 GCA_033439905.1 Ceryle rudis
CATAACATAGGGACGTTTAAAAGAGTGCCCTGGTTCTGAGTTGTATATGACATCCAAAAAAAAATATGAAAGGGGGGGGGTGGGGGAGGGGGGCCATAAAAATTTTTTACAAGCATTTATTTTGTTTTCTGGATCTCAAAATTCCATTATCAGGAAGCTTTCCAGTATCTGTTTTCTTAGTATCTGGAAAGGCAGATGTTGCTCCAGTAGGAGCAATTATTGTGATTTGCAGCATAAAAGGAGGGGGGGTGGGGGTAAATTTCTGTTCTGACTTTCTGCCTCTACCTGAAAAGATCAGCCACTGAACTCTGTTTTGGGCTTGCCAACAGAAAACATGACATAGGGGAGTTAAGTTTGTTCAATGAAGGGAACAAAGTAAATGTGCAGTTTTGCAAGTGTGTGTTTCCAGAATAAAATGAGTAAATTTGCCTAACAGACTGTGTTGAAAAATTCCACTTGCTTGGCTTTACCTCACAATTGTGCACAAACAAACCCTTTCCAGAAGTCGGAGTTTTCCTAGGTTTTGTTGGTTGCTAGTTGCTTAACCAGCTGACTCTGTCCTGTGGGATGTTGAATCAAAAGCCAGAAGCAGCAGCAGACACTGAAGCCCTGGAGGTTTTTGTAGAAGAGGCTTTCTGAATTGTAGCTCCTTAAAAGGTGCATGACGGAATCCCATTGTCATTAAAATCACTGAGAATTTTGACATGACAGTTCTCTTTCAATTCACTTCTTATGTAGACCACAGCAAAGTGTAACTGATGGGCCCCAAGATTCGACCAATGGTAGGGCAGAGTAAGGCCAGAAGAGATGCGGAGTATGTGTGTGCTACCGTGTAGTGAGCAAGCCATGATATTCAAGAAAGGCAAAAGTCTTGAATGTCTCTGGAAGGTGACAGGATTTATCTCGCTATGGAACTAGGGCACAGGAATTATTTTTTAGCTCTTTCTAGACTCCTTCCTTAATGGTACAGAATCATTTTAACCTGTGATTTTAAGCAATGTGAGCTAGTGTGGTAATAATTTGCATGTTAGAAGCATTTTTTGAGCTCCTGCATTGTAAGATGCCAGAATTGTGGCCAGAGAGAATTACAGTAAGCGGTTCTGTGTGTTCCTGGTTTGTGCCTTTACTCCTCTTAGCCCTTCCTTGCTTAGTGATCTGAGTTCTGACCTGTTTGGGGCAGGAGCAGCCTTTCATAACTTGTTTCAGTGGTGCTCAAATCCCTGTTTGCAGTTCTAATAAGGGTAGTCTAATGGAAAGTAACAATCTGACCCTAATTTAAGGTCAAGGGTAGGTGCCCAAAATATTTAATGTTTTTAAGAGGCAGACCTCTAGCATTAAAAATACAAATGTTTCTGGTTTTGTTTGTGTTCCGTATAATAACTAGTTTCATTCTGTGTTTGGTTCTAGTACTTATGGGTATAACAATAGAAATGCAGAAGGTCACACACTATCTATAGCAATGCTGACCTGCAGACACAACTGTGTCTGTTAGCATAAACTCTTGTTTTTGACATAAACTCACCCTTCAGGTATAAGCAGCTCACTTAAGTTACAGGTAGACTGTGATCTCCTTTATCTGTCATCAGATAACTACACCTTCAGATGTCAGTGCAGTATAATAAAGCCATTTAGACCATTTCTTCTGAAAGAATTGAATATAATGCTGGATTCAAATAGCAATGAGTGCTAGAAAGAGTGACAGCTGCATGTGATATCTTTTATGTCTGTGAATTTGTTTAGGATGATACCTATCTTCATAATCCTGTGTGTGAAAAGTTGGTACTTCAGGGAGTGCCAGGGACTCTGGCAGATTTAGAAAGCTTCAATGCAAGGTTCCTGTTCGCTGCAGCGTGCAGAGCCTGCTTGCTAGTTTTGCCCCTGTCAAGCACACAGCTAACATGTCACTCTGCAAACTGATGTCTGTGTGCATACACCACTTCATCAAACTGCATAAGCTTTGACACAGCTATTAATAACACAGCTATTCTTAATTACACTGCTTCTTTAAATCGTTCAAGTGTTGTAATTCATATATCACTAGAAATTGTTCTACTGCTCATTTGTCCACAGATCATGTTTCATTAAAAGTGCTGATGAGCACCCAGGACTCTGAAGACAGCAGTTTTGTGCAAGATAAGAATGTTCCTTAAAGAAGCTGTTGGAGGATAGAGCTTGAGTCCCTGGCTGACACTGACAGCATAAGATGGCACCTTAATCTAGTCTGAAATTGTAAGTCTTAAGTATGCCTAGATGTCCTTGACTTTACAAGAAGTTAGTGCACTGAAAAAATTTCTTAGTGGACTAGAGTCTGCCTTCAGGACCTGTGCAGATGCATTCGGTTCTGTTCACTTGCACTAATATGACTATGGAGCAACTAGGCTTTCTCTACCTGTGAGTGTGAATTGAATCCCTCTTCATTAGAGGAAGTAATTTTATTTACCCTGGTTAACCCAAGATCTGCATCCATTTCTGAACTACTTTGTCTCTAGAACTTCTAGGAAACCTAGTAGAGGGATGGTGTGATTTTACAGCATGACTGAAACTACCAGTTCCAAAAGAGTTTCCATTTTGAAATCTGTGTGTTCTAAAGATACGGTTCATTTGCAGAAGGCTGTTTGTAAAGGTTATGAAATCATTGATGTCATGAAATAAGCAAAATATTTCATATGAATGATGTTCATACCCTGGCAAAATACTTTTTTTTTTTTTTTTAATCCCTAAGGCTTTTTGCAGTATAGGACCCTGTCAGTACATTACAGTTTTAACTTCAGTATTAAATACAAAAATAACACTATATTTGGCAGATAAAAGATTAATAACTGCTCCTGGGAAAAAAAAACCCAAACAGTATTAGTGGATACTTTGTGGACAAGTCCAGTGGACTTAGATTTTCCATTTCAAAAAGAAGAATCATCTTATCTCTGGCTTCCATTTCCTTTCACCTTCATTATGCAGTTCTTGTAAGAAACGCTAAATGCAGAAAGCAGTCTGGCAGAGTATGTTTCTATTTGTAATTAGGCAGTGATCAAATCCTGTCTTTCATTCCTATATGGCCCTGAGAGGCACAGGAGGTGGATGTATTTCCCTGGGAAATGGAGGGCTAATTTATGTATGTAACTTAGTGTTTATTAGGAAATACAAATGCTGGCATTTTGTAACAACACAGCTTTTTCAGGTATCATTGACTAATGGAAGCTACAAAAAAAAAGCTCAGCATTTTGCCTGGTGAGGGTATTTGTTCTGAACTGTATCTCCCAGGTGCTATAAATAATAACTATTTTCATAATGGATGACTTGTCTATAAAAGCAGGTCATTCCAATTACTACCTTCTTTCTCCTCCTGCTGTTTTAGTGGCAGGAGATTTTTAAGCAACCAACAGCATTGCAGTTTTTTAGGTGGAGGTGAATACTTTATGGATATTAGATAAGAGGAAAGTTCCACTGGAGTACAAGAAGCTTTGGATCATTTTGGAAGGTAGGATTCAAAAAGATGAGGTGGGCCAAGACTTCTATTTTTTTTCCTTCAGGCAGATACTTACCTAATTTCACTCTTAAAGAAGGGTTGTTTTTTGTAACCCAATTCCTGCATCCTGCCTGCTTGCCAGGACCGTGACTTTATTTCATACTTGTACAATGACAGTTGTAAGTGAACAGTAAGAAGTTCAATCTTTAGTTGAGAAAAGTACAGATGAGCAGAGCAGTCCATTGACTGTTCCCATCTGGCCTTCAAACACAGGGTTGTCACAAGCAGTCCATAGGTTGTAGGCTGACAGTTGTCATGTGCAATTCTGGTGACAACACATAAATTCCAAAAGCTTTTCCACATAGCAGCTCTGGAGACTATTCTTACAGTTCCTCTGTCGAGTAGCTACATACTCAAAAGGCAGGCAGCTGGATCTCCTGGATGCGTTCCATGTGTTTCTCAAGCAAAAATAGAACTTCACATCTCATAGTGGTGTCTTGGACTTCGCCAAAAGTTGGGCTATTTAAAATACAGGTATATACTCCCATAAAATAGTCAGGAATGTAGACTATTGCAGGCCTGCTTGTGGCAGTGAGAATCTTTATGGGCTTGAGATTTCCTTTTTCTCCTCTTCTTGCAATGTTTAGGTCATACAGTCAGCCTCTCTAAGAGAGTACTTGCTTTGCCAGAGATGTTACTTGAAGCATTCCCTTAGACATATGATATCACTCTTGAATTTACTGTCAGTTGACTGAATTACAGTTGCCTTTTTGGTTTGGGGGGAGGGGTGTTGGTTTATTTGTACCCGTGTTTTAAAAAAAAAAAAAAAATCAACAAAACCTAAACCAAATATGCTTAATAGTTGTTTTTTTTCCTGGCATCAGCCAGAGGTTCTGGAAAAGGGAATACATTTTATTCATCAGGTGGTACACTTTTTTTTTTTTTTTTTTTTCTTTCCCTCCAGATGGGTCTGTAGAGCCGTTTTTACTTTCAGGAACAGAGACTTGCTGCTTCTTTCCTGTATCTTGACTTGTTGAGTGTGACTAGATTTGTTTATTTTCTTTTCCAGAACATCTTTTATTTAGTACTCCAACAACATCTGCTCCCTCATTTTCAGTCTCGCTAACAGGGCATATTACCAGCCTGGGGCTTGGCTGTAGCTGTAGCTGTCTGCTTTTAGGAGCAGAGCCTCCCTTGCCAGTACAGATCACTGCCACCATTCCATTACGCTGACCCAAGCATTTGCTCCTTAAGTTTGAGACTAGCAAGCCGGAGGTGGAATAACTTTAGTTGTTTTGTTTCAGTCCTCTTCTAAACATGGAAATCGGAGCCTGAAAACATGCGTAAAATGAAACATTGGCACAGACATGATAATTTCTGTGAAACTGCCGATGTGACTACTTTGTTATGAAACTGCTGTGAGTTTCCTGAATTATTGTAACAAATACTGTGACTAAAAAGCATGTAACGGCTATTTTATTCTGCTGGTGATTGCTTCTGCACTTCAGAGCCCATTTAGAATGGCCACATAATTAAAATAGTTAGTTTTCCCTGAAATTAGAGGGGGACTTGTCACATACTTACATGATGCCTGGCTTGCACTGACATACATTGTGTGCCCAAATGCTGTGTGTATTTAGCCTGTTATTTATAGTCTTAAGCCATGTTTTCAGACCCTTAAGTGCTCTGTTCTTTGTGGTAAATTACTGCAAGCATGCATAACATTCTCCATGCTACATACGTTTTATAAAGTCTCTAGTTTCTTAATTACTTTTTTTTTCCTGCCAATTGTTCTTAAGTGTTACCTCTTTTGAGCTTTAAGCACCATGTACAACAGTGTATGTCCTGACTTTTTTTAGGAAAAAAACATTGTCCCTTTGAATTTCATATGCACTTTTGGCACCCTAGCCCCTCAAACTCTTGATTGGAAACACTAGATCTTGCTACTGAATATAAATTTGGCCATTTGCCGCAGTTCTGCGTGTTGCCAGTGGGCAGCAGATCACAAATGGAGATTCAGAGCTCTGAAGTTTATAGTGATGCTAGATAATGAGAGAACCAGCAATTAAGCAACAATATGCTTTATCTGCAGTAGATTCTGTGCAGCTCAGAACATCAGTTTTCAGTCTGTTATCCTTGAGTGGATTAGTTTACATTATATTAGCTCCCATTAGATTAAATTGAGAACTGTTGCTTTGTGTTAGTCCTGGGCATGACTTTAATGTTACATAAATGTTTTTTTAACACAAAAACTTCTTCCAGTGGTAAGGTAGTGATTCAGGCGTAGTACTGGTTTCTGCGTTTGAACAGAGGAGACTATTACCTGTGTACCTAGGATTTAGCAAAAGATTCTCTTCTGCTTGGCAAAATCCATTAGAAGTCAGATCCTGCTAACACTGTCTCTGGCTTTACTGGCATTTATCTAGTGGCCTGGGATTTGTAAAGCTGTGCCTATGAGATTGCTGATTATGCTGGGAAGAGAAGGCAGTCCAAAGCTAGCTGGAATGGCATCTGCTGTCATCTGGGAATTTCTGTATTAAGGCATCCTGTGGTTGTTGATACTGAACAGAAGTAAAAACTGAGAGCAGATCTCTAAGCTGATTTACTGTCCTTCAAACTGGATGTTTATTCCAGTTTGGAATATAGAGTTTCCTATCTGTGTCTACCAGATATACTTCCCTCATTTTTTCAGCCAGTACCGATCTCTGCAGCTCTGTGCATAGCTCTCATCCTTTCCATCTGTGTCTGTCACTTCTCCAGCCCAAGTGTCATCTCCTCTAGCTATGTATTTCTCTCTCACTAAGTGCTGAGTAACCTTCTGCCACAAAAGCTTCAAACCAGTCAAGTACACGCTGCCCTCTTTGTCTGCTACATCCTCTCAGATTAGCCGCTTCTGTTTGATGTTGTCCAGGTATGAAAGAAGCATTTTTTTCCCCACAGAAACTATAGAATTCCTTGTTTATAAGGGACTTTATCATGAACTGAAATGAGCTGATGGACACCACTACAGTATACATAAAAGAATCTCTTTTGCTTCTGGCTTTTGTTCCTTTTTTGCAACTGATTGCTATGGACATCACGCGCTCTGGTTCTGAGAACACAGTGGGTATTTGGAAATACCATCCTGAAACCAGTACTAGTCCTGGACAATGTCACATTAATATATCCAGCTGTTTCTAGGCCATTTCCAGAAATACGGAATTTAAGCATTACAGTTACCTGCTTTTGACTGCCAACTTTCTTCTTTGGTTGCTGCGTGATATTCAGATATGATACTTCATAAGTTACCAGAGCTAGAAATGAGTAGAAATCTGAGATTCTGCTAACACATCAGGCTAGATAAAGCCTTGCTTGCTAGTCATAGTGACTTACAAGATAGTGGTGCTTTGTCCAAGAGAAGAATGGTTTTTTTCCCCATTTTTCAAGAACTGGTCTCAGACCTTAGATCAGTGTCAATTTTAAAGCTTCTCTGCTTTGCTAATCTCTTACTGCACATTTTTGAGCAGTTAACAAGTAATGCTTCTGAATGCTTTAACCCATTTTGTTTGAGGATTTAGAAACCTTTTTCTGACAGACCAATTCTCAGTGACGCTTATTAATGTGGGGAGTGTTTTGCGGGAAGCAAAGGGATTGGAAGGTAAAAGAAACTTTCTTTTCTGCACCTTTTGTGTGCAGTGATGTAATGAGAAATGAGGGCTGGAAAGAGTGAGAGAATGCTTGTTCCTTCCCCCTCTCTGCACCTGCCAGGCATTCACATTTGAAAAATATGATGCAGAAGCAAAGTCTCATCTGCTGATGTTCTGTCTCCCCTTTGTGTGAGATAGTTCCTTAATGAAGGGGCCTTACATAAATTACTTTGCTGACCTTTGTTTCTGTATATGCCATCTCATATCTGTGGGGATGTTGTTAACTACTGCACAGAAAAGGAAAAGTGAGAAATCAAGTCAATGATGGAAACTAAGTATCACCTCTGGTTGTATGCAGGTCATTATTTCTAAGCAAGTTTTAGCATCTTCACAAATCTTTGACCAAGATAACTTTGGAAGTTACACTAAAATGAAGATTGATTTCATGTTGAACTTGATGGGAGAGAGAACAAAATCAGACTACATGGTGATGGCTTGCAAGTTGTGAAATTTCAAGGTCTGTCTGTGCAAGCATAGGCATTTTTCCTGTCTGAAAGTATCCTGATAATCTGATGGGGGGCAGAAGCCACTATTCTCTTTTGACTTGAAATGCTGTCTAGGGAGAGGAAAACAGTATTTGCAGCAGCTTCTTTTGCTTTGAGCACTATGTATACTCCCTAGAGAACTCATTAATTTTTAAGGTTGTGGCAGCAATAGGCTAAATGGATACAGTAGTGATACACGGATGGTTTGAGATGCTGCATTCATCCTTCTGGCATACCAGTTCTGCTCCCCTCAGTGATTTGTGGCACCCCAAGACCAATGGGGCAATTTAACCCGAGAAGGTGGCTATTTAGCAAACAGGAAGATGATATTTGGTACAATAGCAGAAGCAAGAAAACTGTTCTGTTTCTATAGCATTGTCTGCTCTCTGGTGGGATCCTTCTGAAGATCAATTTACCATGCCAGTAACCTCAGCCTATTTGTAGAAAGGGAGGAGTTATGCAAAAAGGTCAGGCTTACTATGGTATATGCTGGGGAGACAACAGTGTGTGAAAGGCAAGGTTCTGAGTTACAATAAGATTTGTAATGAGGAACTGCTAGTCAGGGTCAGTGTCTTGATTGTTGACTTACATCATCTCAATGTTGTGAATGGGTAAGCTTCTCAAACCTGAGTATGTTAAGGATGGTCATATTTCATGTACATGTATATATGTACCTTTTGTAGCTTGTAGTGTCCAAATATTTAATGCAATTAAGTAAAATTAAGACAATACTGTATTAATGTGGGAAGTCTTATACTGGAGAGGGTGGGGAGCTCCAGAGTCCTGACTTAGGACCTGAGTTGTTATACCCAGCATCCTCTCTAAGAAAAGTCATAACAGACTGCCACTGCCTTTTGAGTTACAGCCTTGGACTCCAGAAGAACGATACTGTTTTGTCCACAGGAAGGTGCTTTGAAGGGGTAGTTATCAATGCTGAGCTGCCAAAGCCCAAACAGGGGAGGCTGTGGTATGGCTCTGGGGCCCTGATATCATTTTGCCACCACCTGGACATACAGCCACAATGCATGGGGCAGGATAAAGGGGAATCCCTCCAAGCCCCCCTGGCAGTTGGCTGGGGTTCACAAGTGGGACAGACCTGGCTGCTGACAAGGTCTGAGGCATTTTGAAGGCTGTTCTTGGGTAAATGTGTACCTCTCTGAAGGCAACAGAAACATTAAAAGATATCGGAGGTATCACAGGACATTTAGGGGCACCTGTGCCTGGACCTCAGGACAATGAAGGATGGAAGCAGCCGGCAGATAGGCCTCCATTTGCTACTGAAACCACTTGCTGGCTTTACTTTGACCTCACCATCCTTACTTTTAACCTTACTGGCCTTACTTTAAGTACCGAGACCACTTACTGCAGACTTGGATGGTCATGAAGTGCCTCTGTCTGCTCTGTCTGCTCTCTTAACATTGTCTAATGCTGCTTCCCCCCTGGACCCCCTCACTGCTACTGCGATCCATTTCCAAGAATTAAGAGACATGCACCCTGCCCCAGCTGATGGAGTAGGAAGCTGTAGGAGCTCCAAATTTGTACTATGTATTTTCTAATTAAAGAAACAATGCCAAGATACTGTAAAACAAACACACCACATATAAACATCAAGGGAAGAGTAATGGTCCATCTATAATAAAAGTATATCTGTGCATAAAGCTCTTGTATACACTGTATATTTTATCATGTTTGGAAGTTTATAGTGCTGATCTTCCTGACCCTGTACTGTAGACGTCATCAGCCCTGTGATGGAAGCAGGATCAAGCTCTCTAAACCAAGAGTAACAGAGCAAGTAGAAATGGACTGTGAGCCAGACCCCAGAAACCGCTACATGCTTTAACTGCTGTTGATATAAATGAGTACTTGACATTGGTAATCCCTCATTCTCTGGGGGATGCTAACCACCTGTAAATCCTGCTGAGATTAGAGTCAAGGGCATTTACCACCTTCAGGATTTGGCCTTAAATGCCTGCCAAAAGTTCTCTGCTTTTGGAACTTGAAATGGAAACATTAAATCCAATCCTATGTGACCTGATACTAACACTTTCTCCCCACCTCCCTCCAAGAGTCTGTCTTCCTGGACTGGAACCCTGTATGTCATGTTTCTGTAAATTTTAGGATTGTTATGTTACCACATCATAATGCTGACACAACCTTAACTAGCCTATTGCAAATGTAACTCTATTCATTAAGTGCTCTCTAGGGTGCAGTATGCTCCTTGGTGGATTAGCTTCCTGGAAATTTAATGGCAGCTTGCAAATTGGCATCCGCTTTGGTTTTTTTTAACTCTACCTCTTGGTACTATACAGAGCAATTTTGATTCTGCTAATGTGAGAGATTCTGGTTTACTTTGTTTTATTTTCATACTGTACTTTAGGCAAGAGACTGAGTCGGCTGGGTAGATCCTGCAGAAATGGTACACAGACAGATTGCTTTGTGTCCAGTTAGTCTTCTAGAAATTAAGTGGGATATTCATGCCTGGTCCTCGCTAACCAGTTGAATACCTGTCTCACCTGCTGGTGAAGCTCACTTAGGTTCTGAAAAGGCACCTGGGATTTATGTGCAAATGTAATTTTATTCTGCTCAGTAATTGTACGGAAGCTGAAATAAGCTTTATAGGGAGCTGTGAGATTTACTTAGTTCTTCATACACCTAGAGTCTGGGGCTTCATCTCAGAAAAAATGTTGAACTGTTTTTCTTTGTGGAATGCTACAATATTCTGTGCTGCTTACAGGTTATCCATATATCAGTGTGCAATAACTTTCTAACCAACTTCATGTACAGATGTTCATTCTGGAATAGCTATTCTTAAAGTACTCATCGTACTCTACTGTGACATAACTTGTATCTGTAGATAAGTTTATAAAAGTTTAATGGTTTTGTGGAGGTCTAATTAAAAGAAACAAACTGGCCTATGTGGCAGAAATTCTTTTGTGTTGAATTAGCTAAGATGTCATTTTTTATAAAGATCAGCATTTAATTAGCCGTTATACTACCTTTCAAAGAGTGCCACCCTAAAAATTACCATTTTGTTTTCAAGTTTTTGGTTACATAATGCTTCCCAACTGTTTCATTTAAATATGTAAGTGAGAACATATCTTACTTGTAAAAACTGGCCTACTTTTTTTTAAAGGAAGAGAGTTAATGAATTAGTGGGTTTTTAAAATGCTTCACTCTAAAATGACTGTCCCATTTCAAGCAATTTTATAGATTCAAAATACACGCTTCCCATCTAGCAATAACCATGAAAATATATTCTCTTTTTTTTTATTTTAGAATACTGCCAAAGACAAAAGATTATTTAGCGATGACATATTTTTCTATATATTCTATTGTGCATTGACTGACATGTGGATGTACTTGACTTAAGGTATTTGCACTCTAAAAATGCTAGGAACCATGAAAATTTTGGCTACCTTTACTCATGCCATATGCTTTGCTAGTATGATGTTTGCTCATAAGCTGATCAGGCTGTTTTGATGAAGACTTAATGCTGAGAGATCATGAATCCACACTAATATTTAATGGCAAAACAGTCTTTGGAGAAATATTGTACATGATAGCAGAAAAAAAAATATTCCAAAATTAAATACAGATCTCAAGCTCCTTATAAATACATGAAGACTGTGTTCTGAGCTTGCTGGATCATCTTGAGTAACCCTCTCAACTGCACTTAGAGCATGAAACAGGGGATTAGCAAGTGCAATCTGGGCTCCTTCAGGTAGCCAGTGCATGCAAAGGATAAACTTGGTGAGGCAGTTAGGATCTACCATGCAAACACAATAGTCAGTGGAATGGGGGTAAGGATGTGTCCAATTCTTCCAAAGTTAGGCTGGTATGGGAACATTTGTAATTTGCTTAAAAAAAACCAAACAGGTGAATGAGTTTGATGCAAGTTCTAATGTGTACTTAAACCATCTAGCAAAAGTGGCTCTAGGTATCTCTGCAATGTTTCCAAGAACCATTTGACAAGCTCTCTGGACATACATTGAATTCAGAAATACAGCACTTCATTTGTATGTTGCCTGTGATCTGTTTATGCTCTTTTTTACTTATGACCTGTATGCTGGATTGCCCAGAAGTACACAAACACTTCCTTAACTGAATCAACTTAGAATTTCATAAGCACTGCTGCACTACTTGGATTGAGATTCATGTGGGTGAGAAGGGGCATTACATAATTTTAATCCAGAGGTTACTTTAAGGGGTAAAGGAAAGGGGAATCAATGGCTTTGCAGAGATGGGGTTGCGGAGTTGAGTAGAGTTGATAGAAGGGCAAAGGGCTGTGTGGCAGGACAATAACTCCTTTTTTGTATTAAATTTCTTCGATGAAGCTGCAATGTATATCACATGGGGCAGTGCTAATGTCCAGAAGGTGTTTATCCCCCCTCTTTACCATCTTAGAAAGATAACCTTGAGTTACTTGGATTTTGGTAGGGTTGTGAGACTGGACTTGTAACTGTACTCTGTGGATCTGATGTTCTTAATACTCATAGGAGTCCTAGGCAGAAGAATGTAGTAATTTTGATGCTTGCTCCTGGGCTTTGTGAAATCCATTGAGAGGGAATTATTCTTAATGCCCAAAGACTAAGCAACAAGGAGGGTATTGTGACCGCTTGTAGTGGTTGGCTCTGGAGCAGGGTTTTTGTCTGTTACGTGGGAGGCTCAGGTTTCATCAGAGTGGAGAATTTAATTACTCCAATCCACTGAGGTTAGATTTTTACAGAAATGTAACTGTGTACCTTGCAGAATCTGCAGGAGAGCAGAGCTGATTTGTGTTGAGCTAGATCTCCCACACAGCTGTGAAAACAAGTGCACAAATTCAGAGTAGCTGGGTGTAAATCTGAAGTAACTGTCATGGAAATTGATATTCTTTCTTGGACTTAATCTAGATTTACATCAAGGTAACTGTGACCAGAATCTCTCAGGATTCATCTTTGTCAGACTTTAGTAGCTCACTAAATTAATTGCTAATTCACTTGAGATGGTTGATTGTTGTGGATGCTTCCTACATATTTCTTCTATTTTACCATCATAGAATTTAAAGACAGAGCTCCACCAGTTCAGACCAGATCTTACCTATCCTGAACTCCTGCTTGTCAAAAGCTGTTGCCTTTATCTAGATACTAACACACTGAGTGCAGTCATCAGGTATTAAACCAAAGCATTGCTGTCCTCGGGAATCCAAACTTGTGCATATCTGGGGCAAAACCAGCAAAGACGTGGCAGCCTGTATTGCCAAAGGCACTTAAAATTAAGGAAGGGGTTAGAAGAGGTCCTGCAAAGCAGTCCCTGACTGCCCTTGAAGACTAGCCTTGCCAGTTTCCCTGGTGGAGCAGGGAAGCATGAGACTTACCCTTGACACAAGTACAGTAGTCAGTGTTAAGTGGGTTCACCACTGAGATATCTAAGAAACAGCATGAGCTACGTCCTCTCAAAGCACTTCTTCCCTCATGTGTCAGAGAACAATTGAACTGGTGCTGTGCTGATTCTGTGCAAAGCAGGTCGGAACGTGAAGTATCTTGTGTTAAAATACCAATTTGCAGCATCCGGGGCGACTGGGAGGAGAAATAGCCAGAGTCATTCCTTCAAGGTCTGATGACATTCAGGCTCCTGAGAGGTGTGCCTCCCTCCCTTCCTCCTCAGATTTCATCAGCAGCATTACACAAAAAAGGCACACCTTTCTTGTATGTGTTTTGTATGGTTTACATGAAATTGAGATGCCAGAAGGATGGGATCTTTGTGATCATGCTATAGTCTGGGCTAAGAGATTTTATTACAGCCTTACTTGAAAACAAAATTCACATTCTGCTCCAGCCTCCTACAGAATGGAGGCAGAGAAGGACAGTTAAAGCAAGCCAGCTGAGAGCCTCTAATGCCCTTGAAGGTAGTGACAAGATCTGTGTTGGGGTTGAAAGCAAAACTAAGTTAGGCTTCTATTCAATTAAAGGTCCTTATTCTTAAAATAAACATTTCATTAGGTCCCACCAAAAAATGTATCTAAGCAGCATGAATCTAAAAGTCACCCTTGTCTTTACAGATGTGCTTAACAACCTTCCAGTCCCTCGGCTTCGCTTTGAACTGGTATGTCTCCTAACAGCTTGTAGTTTGAATTGGGAAGGCCTGGTCATACTGACTGATGAACACACAGTGAAGGTGTAAGAATACAATATGCCAGTGATCGTCTTTCTCGCCTGCATAAGAAAGTAAAGGCATTGTGCCAAGCAAATCTGCGTGTTAGATGACTAACAGAGCTCCCACACTGTCAGTGTAGGCAGGGAATATGCAATGCAGCCACATATGTGTCTCAACCCTACTGAGTGCTTTTTATTCTTAATGTTTGGTTTTGTTTTTAAATAGGAGTTCAGATCCTTAAGCAGGATGTTTATCTCTATGCACAGACAACAATATTGGTCATAGTTTTTAATATATGATCAAGTTTTTAAAACTGCCAGCTGATACATCTATTGTGAGTGACATCAGAATTTCAAGTAATTGCTATAAATGTTCACTAGGATAGCCGTGCAGTTCATATGTAATTACCTGGGTTTACTTTTTTTTCTTTTAATTGCTGGAAAATCCCTTTTGTTTTTTTCCCATGGGAATGTTGTTAGGAAGTGTTGTATTTAACTGCTCTGATTGAGGTTTGATCTCTGATAAAATTGGTGTGAAGTTTTTGCACCAATTAGTATGCTCTTACAAAGGAGTTGAATTCTATTTAGTAATTCCTTAGCCACAGTTTTAAAATATACTTGCAAATATTACTGAGCTGAACACACAGGGAAGTTCTGTAAATGCCTGTTAAGCAGAGTGCTGTTCAACTTTGCATTTGATCTAGCAGTGAGCTTCCACTGAGGATGGTTGTCCCCTTTTCACTCCTCCAGTGATGACTAATCCACCCCCCAAAATAATTAGCTTTCCATCAATTCTGCAAGCTGAAGCAGCAGCAGCCTTGTTGCTGCATAGATAGGTAAGATAGATGGATATGATGCAGTAGAGTGAACAGGATGAAGCAAACCCTTCTCTTTCTGCAGTAGTGTAAAGTTAAATCATATTAAATGTAAAATGAAGCTAACCTTAAGTGTTGGTTTTTTTGGATGGTAGTCTCATTTAAATTGCCCAAGAAATATTAAGGACCTACTGAGCTAAGAACTCTGCAAACACAGAATGGAAGGCGGTCTCTTGAGCTGAATCTTTTAAAAAATGGAGACACTGGAAACCAAAGACAGAATCCCAAACTGCCAAGTTACAGTTCTGTGGCCTGACAACCAGATGATTGAGTATTGAATGTGCAGACGGTTGTTCCCAGAGCTAAAATTTTTCCAAGTTTATCATGCTTTTACTGGCTGTTAAGCTTATGGATTTGCAGAAAGCAGACTTACAGAGTACAGGTAGAGAAAGGCAGAAGTCTTCAGATTCTTTCCAGAACTATCTCATGTGGCAGAATCTACCAATATCCTTTTAGCACAGAATAATGTTCTACCTGGCAATGAAGTAATTCATATGAGTTCAAGAAGCAACAAAGCCTTAAGTCCCTTGCAAAACTATTTAGTAGCCTATGTAATTTATATGGATTGGTCTCCATTTCCTCTACTTTAAACATCTGTTTGGTTTTGGTTGGCTTTTTTTTGTTTGTTTGTTTGCGTTTTTTTTATCCCTGTGAATGTTGGCATCTAGATCTTTCATCCTGGTTACTTTTTTTTTTACTAACAAAAATTGCTATTCTGTGGACTCGCAGTTACAAGGGCTTATGTAGAATGACTAGGGTGAGAGAGTCCATAGATAGTCTGCATTATATAAGCTGTGCTTTCCACTTAGCTGGTTAATTAAACTTGGTTTTCAGATCCCAAGACAGAAACTACTTATGTGTGCACTTTATTTTAATAACATCTTTCTGTTCCTCTGCCCCAGGAGACTTGGCCCTGTCTTCAGATTTGTCCATTCTTAAGATGGAGAAAAGGCAATATAAGGACAAAAGGAGAGTGTGTAGTTTTGTGTAGTCCCTTTTCAGACAAATACTTATCTAATTTGGGGTTGTAGATGGAGTGCAGGAACATCTTAAAACAGCACTGCTACAGATTGCTTGAATTATGTGTTCTCTCTACATCCTTCCCAGAACAGGGAAAACCAGCAGCAATAAACCATTTTATCCTTTTGTGCTTCACTCTCTGGATTTGTTACTGTTCTATGATGATGCTTCTGCACAATAACCTGCTTTGCTGCACTGTGAGTGCCAGGTTATATAGCCAGATAACTACGCACAATTTTTGTTTGTGTCTGGGCAGACTATGCCAGTATTTTCAGCAAAAATTAACCTAATAGCTTAAAAACACGTGGGTTTACAGAGCACAAAATAAAGTCAGTTTTGCTTCCATGAAGTAGTCTGAATGTGCTGCTGCATACCTGCTACCAGAAGTTTTGCAAGTGCTTATCAGTCCTCTGTGACACATCCTCTAGAGGCTTCACCCAGGGCAAAACGAATTGCTGAAATCTCTTAACTTGGAGCCTGATTTTGCCTGCACTTATGCACGTAAGTACTCCTGTGACAACTTGTAGCTGCTCATGTCAGTATAATGAAGGACACGCAAGAGTTTTAAAAGCAAGGTCGTGCAGTTGTATTGTCTTTATTGTTTAAGGTGACTGGATTTCTCTAAAACTACTCTGTCTTCAAGGTTTTCCTCATAGTCATGGGCACTTGACAGCATATTTCTTCTACATCAGTGTAAAGCAAGTGTAAAGTACTACCAAATCTGAATATTGTTTTCACATCAGTTTTGCATTCATGATAACTGATGTAAGATAATTGAGAACAAGGCTGTGTGCATTT
Organism: Ceryle rudis; assembly: GCA_033439905.1. Classification (NCBI taxonomy): domain Eukaryota; kingdom Metazoa; phylum Chordata; class Aves; order Coraciiformes; family Cerylidae; genus Ceryle; species Ceryle rudis. The sequence continues at coordinate 16,462 of JAAGNO010020164.1, forward strand.
TCAGAGACAGGAGTGATTCCTAACAGTCCTTGCTTTAGTGGTGTTTACTTCTGATCATTCATGTGTTGTTGGAGAGAAGCGGTATGTTATGCAATAGATGGGCTTATTACATGGTGGGGGAAAAGAGGAGGAATGCTTGAACTTCGAGACAGTATAAAGTATTAAATATGAAGTCTGGCAAGGCACCTGTACTGATGGCAGACTACAATAGTTGCATGTACCTTAACTAACGCTAGAAGCTACAAGGACCTAGAGATGCAGCCCTTTTCCTAGAGCTTCAGCATCAGTTCTTATTCATTTGGCTTCTCTGGAAATGTCATGATACCAAGTTCCTTACACTGCAGCGTGTGTGAAGCAAACACTTCTATACCAGCATTTGACTGTTGTGGTGGACTGTAGACACAAGGAAGGTTAAGGAACTGCATTTGGGGCTACTGTCATCACAAACAGCTTTATGTTAAAAAATAGAACTGCAGTAACTATGTGTACATGTTCTTAGTCTGCTTCTGTAAAAGCAATAAGCACTTCTATAAAAGCAATAAACACTTCTTGATTTTTAGGAGTCTTGTCTTCTGCATGCATTGGACTGAGAGCACACAGAGTCCAGTTATACTTCCACTTAACGGAAGTACTAACTTTATGGAACCTGTTCAGATACCTCAGCCCTTTGTGTCAACTAAAGGTAGCATAGGGATAGTGGTGTAGAGAAGCATAGCATCTTTTTTTAGACAGCTTGACATAGTTTGGGGATAATTTGTCCTTCGATAGTGAGTTGAGTGACACCAATTCTTTTTTTCCAGTGGCAATCGCAAAATCCCTTTGCTTCTTGGTTGTGCATCTCATGGACCTGCTGCTGGAGTGGAATGAATGCACTGCAAAGCCTGTTGCATAGAGCTGGTGTTACGTCTTCAATAGAAGTTTTAAAGGAGCAGGGTGGGTGCTGAGGGTGAACTCAGAGCTATCCACATTGTCTTTTTATGGTACTTGTTAGTTCTCTTGAATGGCACCTGCTCTGTAAAAGAACGATGACTCCCCTTGAGACTTGCCTGCAAGACATCTTTTCTGTGTTTGAGCTTTGACTTAAGAAAACACATCAGGAAGCAAACATAATAATAACATCTAGCTGAAAGTAATTGTCATCTTTTCCTGCAAGGGACAGAGAGGTGTTTCTAAGTGGCTGTAAAAGTATAGGTACCATCTGTATGCTGCATGCCTGATTTTGCTGTTTTTAAGAAAAACTCCTGTGTTAAGTTTTGATGCTCACTGTGTACACAGACAGTATTTCTTACTCTTGGACCTACATAGTTCCTCCATACTATGCTTGTATTACAAGTGTATCTAGGCCTTTACAGCAAGTTTTCTCCCTTGACTTTGATAGTTGCTTGTCCTGGGTAGCAGAGGGTTGCTTAAGGCTAAGATGTGCTATATTGGTTGAGGTGATTATTTTAGCAGAGTGCCTCACAAATGACTCTGATTTTACTTGGATGCTGTCTTGTTGTATTTTGGTGTCTTCTAAGAATGTGACTTATTGAAAAATATGTTTTTCTTTAACATGCAGTGGTCATTTCATGTCCCACTGTCAGAGGTGAAGTCGGGATACCTAGGTAGTCTTTATTAGCCTGCTCAAAACTGGGAAGATCAGTTTCTAATGAAATGAACTCTCTGTGATTTCAACAGGACCTCTGTAGGAGAGGGCACTTGCAGGATATAGCCCTTTATACTCTTATTCTTTGGGAGACTTTTTGGTTGGGTGTGTGATGCAAAGTTTGTTGACATCACAGAAAGAGTTGTATTGCTTTCTGTGGGCTTTGGATGAGATTATGAATGGACTGGCCTGATGTTCACAGAGCAAGGTGCTTCGGAAGTAGATGACAAATCATACAAGCCTTGGAGGCACAGCACTTTATAATCTGGGCAAATAATCCATCTCTGACCCTTCCCTTAGCAGAATTTGTAAAGAAGGAAAACGTTCTTGCAGTTTGTTAGAGGTGAGTTTCTGTGTGCCTGCATGACCCTCTTTACCCATGTGTTTGCTATTCTCTGAGTGGCATGCTGGACACATAGTCTCTGAGGCTATGATGTACTGTTTCCAAACAGTGTATTCAGTTAGCCCCACTGTGTGGTAGCTATGATATGTTCAACAGGCCTTCACAAATTAGTAGTAAGGATTTCTGTCATGTACTGAGATCTTTACACACTCCCTGCGATTTTAGTGAAATTGGCCATTATGATTTCAGCAGTAGGCTTTTTCCCTATGAAACAGATAGCTCCCAAGGGTGCTTGGTTTATGGATCATCCTCTTTCCTTAAATGCTAAAAGACATTATGGTACCTACCTTTTGGCTTCAGGTAGATCCCAGTTCCTGTATGCAGACAATAAACAAAAGCAAGTGGATCAATAACAACACAGAAATATACTTCATCTCCTTTCCACGCTTCACCCCACAGATCAGTGGCTTGACACTTCATTTATGGATGACCACATGGTCTTTTAGAATTTCTTTTCAAGAAAAATGATGTGTAAAACCTGTGAATGATTCTTGGACATCTGAGAGTGTTAAAGCTTAGACTTTTCACTTATTTTTTTGGATTTTAGTGTGTAAAGGACATAAATGATAATCCCAGAGGACCATCTGTCCTGGAGGAAACATTGGAACTGAGCTACTATGTGACTGAAAGGACTGGGTGCATGTCAGATGGTAAGTAAGACAAGGAAGATTAAATATATCATACTGTCACTTCAGTACAGATGAAAAATAGTTATATGCTGTTTTAGAACTTGTCCTAATCTTTTAGAGAATGAAAGG
>JAAGNO010020164.1:19375-50891 GCA_033439905.1 Ceryle rudis
TTTTTTTTAAATATTGGAGTATATATTTTAATTTAGCTGTGGTTCTTGCATCGTGCAGAGAGTCCATTTTACCTCCATTACCTTCTTGATGTCTATGAAGTTCATTTTAACTAGGATTTCTAAGGAAGCCTGAAGGATTGAGCCTTTGTCTCCTAAAAGTTCCTTAGAAAGTCCTTTTAAATCTAGACCGTATCTGCCTCAAGCATGTTTTTTATTTATTTGTGGCAAACAGTAAGTAAATTAGTTTTGAAAACACCCACTTCCTTGATGAGTGAACAAATCATTCTGGACTTACATCTTAGCATGTTCTGTCTCTTACCAGAAACTGTTTTCTACCTGTACAGTGAGGGCTCTTACAGCTACTGGACTTTGAATCATGCATCTGGTATAGATGAATCTTTTTTTCTTTGGTTGGCTGATCTATTTACTTTCAGGTTATACACTAAATGTTCCTTAATGCTGCACTAGACCAGCCTTTCATACCATCTGGCAGTTATAGGTGTCTTGCAGACTATTGCAGACATGTCTTTATGTTAGGACATGTACCAACATTCAGTAAATGGTGAACAGGCACTTCTTGCCTCAGAGCACTTACTCTTGATAGTTTAGCATAAGTAAAAGCATACTATTGTATGTTAACTGATCTTTATAGGTATAGAGTATATGAATTTCAAAGCAAGATGTAGATGCAATTCCGCTGGTTATAAAACATAATGAGTTCAGAAATCACTTTGCAGAGTTTATCAAATTTATCCCTGCACTGAAATTTGTAGTACAATGTACTGAAAAGGTAGCGAGTTAAACCTTGAGTGAAGTTTATCCATCCACCAACACAGAAACCACACACACATCCTATTTTTAACTGAGTAGTTTAAAAAAAAAAAAAAAGTGCTCTAAATCAGTCATATGATTCTTAGAGACACATAGTATATTCAGAAGTCTTTCACATTTCACTTCCTATATTCTGTCCACCAATACAGCTGCTCTGGGGGGAAAATGTGGGAATGGTTCTGGGCTCACCCACCCCCTTTTTTTTTTTGGTGGGTTTTTTTTTTTTTCCTCTCCTCCTTTCACCTGGTTTATATGGAACTTTGTTTCTTCCCCTTGTGTTTTCACTTAGGTGTTGATACTGCCCTGAGAGAAGCATTACTCTCTTCCTTTGCTTCACCTCACCTCCGTGAACTTCTGCTTGGTGAAAATATCATGTGTTCATGCACATAGGCTGTTCATCAAAAATATCTTTAATTCAGCAATCACAGTGGCTTACTCTTTGTATGTGGGCAGTACAAAGGGAAGTTTTTTCAATAGTTTTGGTTTTATTGCAGAATGAAATGTGGGTAGTTCTGCCTTGCAGAAAAGCTTAGCCTAGGAAAACCTGGGAGGGGAGAAAGAAAAGATCGACAATCATGTATCACATGACACCAAACTGGAATAGTTCCATCAAAACAAAACCAAAAAAAAGCCCACCAAAACCAACCAACCAAAAAAACCCCAAAAAACCCAACAAACTTGTTGTAAAGCTTTCCAGCTGAATGTGAGCTGAAGTTCATGCTCATGCCTTTGTGTTTAACGTAACAGAGCCAGCAGGGAAGCACTGAGGAAATACTGTGGAAGAAAGTCTGTATAGGCTGCCTCTGGCTGTTTAGTGCTTGCTGAGAAGGTACCTTGAAAATGCCTCTGTCTGAGGTGGCTCGACAGACTGCTTTTGACACAAGAGGCAAAGACAAATAGAAAGTGTCAATGATGCTAATTACAGTGAAGTCTCAGGAAACGGTGTATGAAATGCAAATCCATGTCTTAAAAGTTGATGGACGATGCTCCGATAAAGTAAAAGTTGTTGTCCAGGCATTTTCCCAGGACTGTAGACTGGCCCTTGTTTCAGATTTGGCTAAGAAAAGAGTATCATTCTGTGCAGCTGTCAAACACTAATAAACTTCAATACTTCACAACATGCTATGTAGAATGTGGCTGAAGGTTTCCAGTGTTTTAGTGCCTGAGCTGAACCATCAGTAAAACACAATGAGAATATTGTTACTTTCAATGCAGGATGTGTGAGCTTATGAGAAACTTCTAATGCATTGATTGGTTAGGGTAGGTTGAAGGGCATACGTAAACCAGAGTTCACTTTCAAATGCTGAAAAATGCCTTGAGAAACTGTTAGGATGTGTTTGTGCCAGCCAATGAAAAGGAATGGTGTAACCAAATAATGATGGGCTACATTGAAAAATGGTCCTTTTTAAGTCAGAAGGCTATTTCACAGAAATGCCTTGTGTTAGAGTTTGCATATGCTTGCATACAACGTAGTGCCTGAAGCAAAAAGTCTGCAGAGTGAAATAAAAATGGATGGTGTTCTTCAGGCTGGAAAAGTTTTGCTGTAGCTGTGACGTAGCCACTGTGGTGCGGGTGGAAAATGGGATATAGATAAAAGAGGTCACATGAGTCTGTGGGGTTGAGCAAAATTAATGTGCTATTTTTGAAGGAGTGATCACTTAGGTTGACATTTTGAAGTTGAAGTCTTTTAGTCAAGTATTGTTAAAGCAAGTTTCTTCTGCAGTGTGTACACAAAACACTGTAGAAAGTTAAGCTGATTAAAATCTCAGTCCATCTCTCAATAGTGTGTAGGAATCGGAGATATGAAAATGATGCAGTCTGCGGTGCCAAGGTGCACTGCATCTGCAGGGACCCTGATTTCAACAAAGTTAAATTAAAAATCGATTTATTCTTTTGACAAGTATCTATTTGGTGAATTATCATGTGCCACTTTTAGTTCTGCAGTCCTTATTGCTTCAGTATAGTTTCTTTCAAGATTATATAATACAGTTTGCCTTCAAGGAACTTTAAGAAAGGTATTGTAATACCTTTTGTATCTGTATTGTATCTGCAATACATGAGAGAGTAATTGCTGTTACTTGTGAGCCAGATTGTAATCCTGGCTTCATCTGATGGTGTTGCACAAATAATCCTGATGACTCTTACAAAGAGTGAATAAGAAAGCCTTAGTCTGGCTCTATGTTAATTATACTGCTTCTGTTTGAGAAATAAAATACACCGATATGCTCTCAGAGGAAAGAACACTTCTCTGTGAACATAGTGGAAAGAAGAAGAGATTGTTTTCTTGACTTAATGGCTTTACAAGTACAAGTTGAGCGATTATGCATTTAATATTTAGCTTTCATTATGTGGATATTCCATGATTTCTCTGTAGCATTTATAAACAGTATTTCTAACGAATGCTTCATTCAGAAAGAGATTTGTGCTTATGAAATGTTTGTATAGTAACATGAGCAGAGCTTGGCTAACCATATACTTGCATGGTGGAATGCAAATAGAACCATGAAAAAAAGCCACGCTGACTTTGGCATGAAAAATCACACCCATTTTCTTGTAAGGTTATTCTTCCTATTCCATTGCAAATCACAAAATTGCATTAACAGTGCACTAGGTAAAAGTGGTGAAAATGTCAACTGCAACCTTGAGGAGAATCAAAAGAAATGCGACCGTGGTTGGAAAGTTTAGCATTTACCAATGGATTAAATATGTGGGTAACATGTATTCACCATGTGTTATATGCTGTATGGGCAACATGGGTAAATACTGATAGGAAAATTTTACCTTTGGCAAGATTTTAAAGGATAAGCAGTAACTTGGAAGGTAATGTTTGGAAGACATTTCTTGTGTGGCATACCTTTATGAAGGGCTGGACATGTTCTTAATCATTCTTAATTCTTCTTGTCCAGCTTGAGAAAGGACAAGTACAAGTGAGTTGACTTGATACTCTTTCTTCTCCTTCTATCCTGTGTGTAAAATGTTTTTCTTGCCTTGTGCCAGGTAAGGGGTGTAACTAGTAAATATTCTCATTTCCATTATACCTTTTGTCACTTCTGACATCTTTATTTTATCTCCTCCTTTCTCTACTTGTTGCTGCTAGTCCGTTGTCTAGCCTAACTTTTGTCTTTCATGTTATCTGATGAGAGTGCTGTTGTAGGATGTGATTTAATGTCGTAGAGCAGACATTTTACAGGTGAAAAATAACAAAGGGCTTGATTCAGGGATGTGGGATCCAAAATAGTGCAGTGTTTTGAACTGGGCACATTGCTACCAATTTGTATGTTATATATATATATATATATATAAAAAACCCATACATACCAAAATACGCATTCCTCATGGTCACTGTTTGGGTTGGTGGACAAGCTGACTGAGTAATGGACAAACTAACCGCATGCTGAAATAAGCTGAAAACCAGCCTGGTAAAAATGCTAGTAGCTTTTGAGAACAGAACTTTACTGACATATCTGCAACAGTCTTATGAACTGTTATTTTAGCTGAAGCAAGACACTGTTTGGAATTCTAATGTGTGTTGTCACAGTATCTCAAACCTCTTCTGCTTTTGAAAATCATGCTTTCAAGACATCTGCCTTACCAGTGTGCAGACTGAGGCTTCATGCATTTTTTTTTTATGCCTGCTGGTGACATCTCTGTCACCGTGGGAAAATACAAGGAACCTCAATTAGAAAAGTATTTCAATAGGGATAGCATTAAGAAGAGAGCGAGAAGGCAATACTATCTCCAAGAATTATAGAGGTTTTAAGGATGGAATGTTTCCTCCTTGTGTCATAGTTCTTTCTCTGAAAAGAAAGTCTTGGGAACCTGAGACTTCCTTTATCTCTGTGCATCTTCTTATCACTTTCCACCTACTCATGATCTCTGATCTTTGCTAATCTGGGTCTTCTCTGTGTATTCACATGGAAAAGTTCTTTAAGGAAAGAGGAGGGACTGCAAGGACTGAGAAGTTAGCAAAGCTGATGGACAGCAGGTTTTGAGTCATGCTCAACTGTCCAAAAGCAATGAGGAGTAGTCTCCCAACCCTGCTGCTGAGAGGAGTTGTCAAAGCAGAGGTGATCATGGCATGGTCTCACATGGTTGTTAGATTTCCATCTGCGGTGTATTGCACAAGAAAATGTTTGAACACAACTTGTGAGTTCCCTGTGGCCTTTTCAGCACAAAGTGCTCCTTCCATTTGACATCAGGCTATGTTGCAAAAAAGACATATTCAAGCATGTTATTGAAGGAACAGCAAGGGGTGTCTTAGATGTAGTGTTGGGGGATATGGTCTAGGGGTGAACTTGTAGAGTAGGGTGAATGGTTGGACACGATGATCCCATGGGTCTTTTCCAACCTAGAAGCACTTGGAGTGGAACTGAGAAGCTTAAGCTTTCAGATTTAGTGGAGAAAGGAAAGATTCTGTTAGTCTGTGAGAAGATCTTTTGGGAGGACAGAAGAGGAGTTGAGTAAATATTGACACATTGACTTTTGGAGTGCATTTTATCAACATCTGTCAAGCTTCTTTTATAAATACCTAACCAGCTATGGCTTGACCGTGGATATTTTCTATACTTACTTCCCAGTTTAAGGAACTGGCATTTTAATTTCACAAATTACCAGTTTACTAGGTTCATGCACTGGCTCATGGAAATGGAAACCCAGTAGACCAAGTTTGTTCTCGTGTGCTTTGTCATCATAGCTTTCTGGCTGTCATCTGTCTGACCTGAATGCTCTATTCTGTTCAGGTTTTATGTTGCACTGTATTCTGCATAATTTCATCCTTGAAATTGTGCCCAGCACTGCGTTCTGTGCTAGCACTGGGTTGTTAGACTGTTCTCACCACGGGATCTGAATGCCTCTTCGTTGTAGTCTGTTTGGCTTCTTGTGTGCTGCACCCCATGCTGTGGTAGCAAGCTGCCTGGATATTACTATATTGTGGTTCTTTACACCTACCAAAGAGCATGAACATTTATCAGGTGTCCTTAATAACACGAATCTGGCATTGCTGTATCTTCAACTTAGCTGTTTAGCTGAAAGAATGTGTTATTTAAAAGAAAAAAAAAAAAGCAATTTCACCTGAAAGTAAATGGCCAAGTGGAATTTTATTTAGTCCCAACAATAGAGGCCATTTGCTGTTGATGATTGCCATCATGGCACGCTTTAAGTGAGAACAAACATACTACCACCCTCCAATACACACAGGCCTTTTTTTCCTAACAGATTTATTCATTAAGCATATGTTCGAAGACTACAGCTATTACCACTTTTAAATAGAACCATTTTTTCCTTGCTTTTCATAGATACAATGCTACAGTGTTTTGAAAAACCTGTTAATGTTCCAGTTTTAATTAACTAACATACTCTATTAAAACTCCTTTCTGCTTCAGCAGTTGTTTGACAATAGGGAGATAAATAAATACTGTATGTTGAAGACTGACCTTCATATGACAGTCCAGAGTTGCTGTTTTGCAAAGTCTTTAGCACGTTGAATGCCTTTGTCTTCTCTATACGCATGTTAAAAAGGTCTTTTACTTCTAAGTCCAGATATAGGAGAGGAGGTGGTTAGGCTGCAAGGTTTGGTCCCAAGTTCCTTGCACAGGCAATGTTCCTGCTGAAGTAGGTCAAAGTTTCATCCAACCAATTTTGCAGGCTTTCAGGAAGAGGGCTGGCACTCCTGCAAGACACTAAATGCCTTCCATTTTGTATGCCTTCTGTGGGAGACAAGGATAAATACTGAAAGCTTTTTCAGAATAGGTCATTTTTCCTTCTCTTGTGTTCATGCAGGGGCTCTCAAAATGGCCCCTTTTAGCACCCTGTGTGCTCACTGGTACAGGCAGGTTCTAAATGTCCTTTGCCATGGTGTTAAAGAGCCTGTGCTATTTTCTAGAGGGGAAGACGTTTATGCAACTGCTCTTAGGTGAAGCTTCCTCTGTTCTTGAGGGTTTTCTGCATGTTACTAAAGTGCTATTCCTGTTGGATGTATGGATGGAGTCAGTGATGCTATGTCTTCTCAGATGGTAAGACCATTTCAAGATCTGTAGAGATGAAAGGATAGAGTATAGTGTTATTCACTTCTACTTTTGAGGATAATTATATTTCTTTGATTCATCTTTTATCTTTTGTGTCTCCACAGATCATATTGGAGATAGATCACAGTGCTTCCACCTGGGCCATGCATAAAAACATAGCTCACTTTTGTCCATTCTGCTTATGATCTTCCCTGAATAATTAATGCTGTCTCCAGGAAAACAGATCAAGATAGTGTGTGGCACATAGTTGTCACTGGGAGCTGAGGGATGCAAAGAAGAAAATCTTCTAGTAGACTCTGGCCCCTGTGGAGGGAAGACAGAGACAGGGTGGATTTGAAAGTGCTGATGCATTGGTCCTTGGAAGCTAAGAATGAGTTTTACAAGGTTAATGCAGTGCTTTGGGTACCATAGTAGGAATAGAGCTGTGGGGATGGAATCTTGCTTCCCATTGGCACATGCTGTCACCTGCACTTCATAAGGAACATACTATGGAGGGCAACTGACTATCTGTATTTCAAAATATGTTACGCACACAGTGGTGTTTCAACATGGAGACAGAGCAGTGGGGCAACGAGTCTGTAAGGATATGTTTCGTGCCTTTGTGGTGACCTGAATTGTAAACATTATAAAATAAGGAGCTCCTGAAAAGGAAGCAATGCTTTAATCAAGGCCTGAAAAAACAATGTTTGTTGAATAGCCTCAATTTGTGTTGCAGAGATGAGTTGGTAACATTTTCATCCTTGGAATAGGAGATACTGTGAGACCTTTCATACGTGTAGCAATAGGAGTTAAGTGTACCTTCTTGGTGGCTGTGCCTCCCACAAATGCAGCATACCTGCTGCCATGTAGCAGCAGATCATATTCAAGTCCTCTCCAGCACAGTCTCTGTCTAAGGTGTCAAAGAGCATCTCTGCACTATTTGCTGAGTACAGGATGAAAATCCCTAGGCTGGCTGATACCAAGCTGGCCATCAGGCTAGAAGTAGAAGTGCTTTGCTGATGCGGGATCCAAAATGGCCTCTCCCCAGAAATGTGCTTATCGTTTTGCAGACCTGCTGAATAATGTCTTGCTAAGGTAACTCTGTGTGTGGCTTTGTGGCATGAGATACAGTCACCTCAGATCAAGCAGAGCCTTGGGATGTGTGCATCCGTGAAAGGTTTGTTTCTTTGGATTGTTATGTAGAGTGAAGCTTATGACTGCAGGCAAGTGGTGCAAAATCCTCCCAGAGCAATTGCAGGCTCATCATCAGCATATGCTTTTTTCATCTCACCTTCTCTGACATAGATCCTTAACAACTTGTGCATGTCTGCTTATCTATCTAGACAAAACACTGTGCATGTTCCCTTGCTGGGAAGAGGATGAGATGGCAAGCTGTTGTATTTTTTTTTTTTTTAGTTCACTAAAGGCAACATATCCATGTTGATAAGCACAGTATAGGAATTCATTATTAATCTAAGCATGTCCCTAGCATGAAGGGGCTGCAGTTAGAGAGGTAGCAGAGCACTGAACTGGAAGCAGTGATACATAATTGTGCAGGCTTTGCATTTGGCCCCATAATGGAGTAGCCCTGGATGGAATTAGCACTCTAGTTCAGAGAGAAAATTGAGTGTGGACATCCTGTTTCTAGATGTCCACACAAGTATTTATTCTGCAGTCTAAGTTACAGTATCTGAATTGATACCATGGCTTTCTGAGGAAGCAGTGCAAGCAGAGCCTTTTCAGATGCATGAAAGTAAGTGAAATGCTTATACTGGGATAGTACCCTTGAGGCCTGTATCAGGTTTGTGGCTGAAGATGATTGTTGAGACTGGTCTTGATATAATTTACTTTGCTCAGAGAAGAAAGTGTCTTTTTGAAATAGATGTTGAATGTGATAGTAGCTTTCCTAAATGTTTTTGCTGAAGGCTCCGGGGCATAAGATTTTAGTCACTTAGCAAAGCAGACTATTCCCGAATGAATGACATCAAAATGTTCACATTTGAACTTGGCAGATAGCCAGCATATCACCCATCTGCTTCAAGCTGCAAACCCTGAGCACAAAGCAGATTTAATAACCTACAGGACACCAGGCTAGTAAGTCACCAAAGAGAAATTAGGAACATGTACTAGCATTAGAACTGAAGAAATTCATTTATGAGAATAAAGATGCTTTCTCAAGCAATACAAGGGTGCTAACACCAACTCAGGTGTTAGTGGTATGAATAGTAAATATTTTCAAAAGCATGTGAAACCAGAACGCGCTTGTTTCTTTCAATTGTCAGAATCACTTTTGTATCACAGAGGCTGTTTGACTCATTTAAAATTATTGCTGCTACTTTTTGATTGTGCATTCAGTCACATTTAAGTATATCCCGTAGTTAAAGGCCAAAGGCACAAAAATGATAATTTGGGTTTGGGAGTAGAGAGTTGATTATCCTGTTTCAGAAAGATAATTCAACCCTGTACATCTCAATCTGCATCGTTGTGCTGTTGACAGTTCTCCCTGGCTGTGTTGTCTGTGCTAGGCTGATTCATGAGCAGTCAAAGCAATAGCTCTTCAGCTGTGGACTTACAGAGCTGCTTTGTGGGTTTCCATTTTCAGTGTTAAAGGGCATTTGCAGGCCAGGAATAATTTGGGAATAACCAACTCCACTGAAAGTCAGTTTGCAGTCTGTTTACAAAAGCACAGGGCACCTCCAAAATTATGACACTTTAGAACTTTCACTGAAGAAAACAGCATAACAAAGAAATGTATTATTTATTAAAAAAAAAAAGAGAGAGAAAAATAATTGTATCTAATTGTTACACAGTAATCAGATCCTCTGTATGGGGCTTGATAGGAAATGAGGACAGATCCGTATGCAAAAAAACCAAAAGAAGCTTTGAATAGAGCCCTGGTTGAAAGATGGCAAATGCTAATTATGTGTGGGTGTGATAGCAGTGAATATTCACAGTCTCAGCCCACCGAGGGTCTATGTTCACTTAAGAGCTGTAATTTGACTCCATATTTAATATTTTAATTGTTTTGAAGCAAACACTGTTCTAGGGGCCCTAGCTGCTGTGAGAAGGAGCATATCCCTTAACTTGATGTGTTTTGCAGGAGAAAAGGAGGACGGTGGGTAACAAATCTTGTGTTTAAGACCTGTAAGCATTAGTAGAGCCATTAAGAATAAACATCTTGTGTATTTGATTTAGTAGTGGGAGTAGGGCAAATATGTGGACAAGGGCATAACTAATCTTGCCATGGAAATGAAGAGCAACTCCCCCCTTATTAGTAGATACATAGCAGTTTATAATGAATTTTGGAGGAGAATCAGACCCCAGCAAATGGTACAGTAGCTCCCACATACCTCTGATGTGGTGGCTTTATCTGACAGTCCCTCACTGCTTCTGGTGGCTCCTCACTGTTTATCTCTGCTGAACTGGGGGGCCTGTCTTCCAGAGCAGAGAGCCTGATGGTTTTATTTTGTTCTCACTCACACTGAAGTGAGGCTCACAGTGGTGTCAGCCAAGTGTATTGTGAGCTGCTTTGCCCTTGCAATTCTGTTTCATGAGAGTTATGGACTAGAGATTTGGTGAGATGATCAAATAAGTTCCTTTCTCTCCTATTAGATGGGCTAGGTATATTAAGCAACCACTAGCACTGTTTAGGACTCCAGGTCTGGGAGGAGTGCAGGCTTGAACATCTGGTTTCTTCCAGGAAGAAAGAGTTTGACAGCAGCTCAAACAACAGTCTCTGGTGGCAAGCTGCATCCTTCCCTCTTCAGGAATGACTTCACAGACCAGAGTCCTGTCTTGTAAAATTGTGTTTTGCAAATTATTTTGATTAATTGGAACAACAACAAAAAAAAACCCTGTATAAAGATGGGGAAGTTTGAGAATGTTTTGAGTTTTGCCCTTCTTTTTCCTGTATCTCTCTTTCCTAGCAGTTATCGCATTTTTTCATGAACGCTACACTTGAGGAGGTGTGGAGTGGAAGTTGATAAAGAAAGGCGTGTTTATGTGATGTCATTAAACTCTTCAGAGACAGGGTTTTGTCTTTGAACTTCAGGCCTGTAGAGCAAAAGCACATTTTCAGGTGGATGGACTTGAACCAGATGAATTACTGAGAAACAAGACTGAACATTACCTAAGAACAAACCCTTTCTCACAGGGAAAAACAGGCTTTTTGAATTGCTAATTCTGCTTAATAAAACAAAATCCTTATTTAGTTCTTAACTAGCTCTCAGTTTTTCTACTGAATACTGACAGTAGCAGTAGGTTAATATTTAGTCTGAAAATTAATCACCATTGTCCTGATTTAGTCTGAAAGTCAGTTTCAGAAGTGCTTTTTCCTATTATTTAATAAACTAGGAAGCTTCTGGGCATTTTCTTTTTTTTTCATGACCTATAAACTACTGTCCAGCAATCTAACTGTAGAAAAAATACTACCTTGATAATTTATTGTATGTTCCTATATGTACAGCCCCACTTAAGAGCAGTATGGCCCTCTACAACCATGGTAAACTTGCATCTCACTGCTGATAGCAGAGTCCTATTCTACATAGGAGTGGGTAGTAGATGTTGGCTCCTGTTACATGTGGGGTTTATGGAAGCTGCAAGAAAATGGTTAAGATTTATCTTTGTCATCTTGAATGATGAAAGTTGGGGCTGGCAGACATTTCCACTGCAGTAACTCAGCTGAAGATGCCCTTAGGAACCGGAATCTATCCAGATGGTATTGACACTTACCATAGTGGCACTTCTCTGTGGCAGCCAATCAGTTATTACACAGTACCTTGTTGGACTGGTGAAAAAAAAATCACAGTGTCTTGAAAGCTCTTCTAAGTCACAGAAAAGAGGGAAAACCTTAAGGTCTGGTCTGAAGTCTGAAAATTGCAGAATATATCAGCAAGCACATGACATCAGTGACTGATTAGGAATCAGATGAGGTTTGGAACTTGTTTGCTGGCCAGTCTGCTCTTGTTGAAGAAAAGGGGGAGGCAGTTTGTCTTGCAGTCTGGTATTTCTCTTCCCTATCCCTCTCTAGCAGCTTGCAGCCTTGATTTTAGATGTGACCCTGCAGTATCATAATAATGGTCCTGGGCAAACATCAACATTTTTTCTGACTTCACCTCTTTTTCTCTCCTCCCACCCAACCCAGATGAAGTGGCAGGTGGACTGAGTGGGAGCAGTGTGAAAATGAATACAGAGAAAATGTGTGACTCAGCAGTTCAGCAGGGAGCTGCTGAGTGGAAAGGCAACTATTCTCCTTGCACACCCTGGCATTAGGTTCCTGTTCCCTCAGAGATGAGAATAGGCCATTTATGGGTGGAGCTGTGCAGCCCACCAGCAGCGAGAAGGCACTGCATATTCTTTTCAGCAGAATTTATTTCAAGTAGAGAGAAAAGTTTCTTCCCCAGATTTGTTAAAAATGTTGCCAGTGAAATGGGAGAAGCATTGGACTAGAAATATGTAGACCTCAGTTTGCTGTCTGGTTTGCTCACAGATTTTCTGCATGACTTTCCCCCTCGCTTTCTTTCTCTCTTGATGAAACCTTCCATTTTGGTAATCTGAGTTTGGGTGAAACAGCAGCCAGACTCTACCAGCTGAGCTTGAAAAGGGCAAGTCTCCAGTGCTTTTCCTGGCTAGCTGATGATGCCCATTTCCCTCTCCATACTGTTGTTTCAAGAGCTCCACAGAGAACATTTGTCTGTCTAATAATGACGCTGCTGGCTTTAAGCATGCAGGCTGCTGCTCACAGACAAGCAAGTGCAAAGGAAAATTGGTGATATTTGTGCGTCACATGAAGGTAAATTAACCCTCTACTCCCTCAGTATTAGGGAGGGGCCACTGCAGTATCTTTCTAAGCAGTTTTGTAATAATACAAAATTTGGGGTATTTTATTATCAGTTTCTGTGTTTTTCTTTTGGAAGGGTGGACTGAAGCAGGTTTTTCTCTACAGAGTAAGCAACAGAAGGTAGACATTTTATATAGGTGATAGGGTTTACTAAAAGCTCAGATCTAAAGATGCGGTGTGTATTGTTGTCACTGAATTTTCAAGACTTGTGTTGCAGAGTTCGATCTTTCATACAGTACCTTGGACCTCTTGGATTAATGGTATGTCAGGCTTATTTCACAGATGAGAATGAAGCCTGCACTAACAGTTTACAGTGCTACAAAGGACCACTGAATTAATCTAACTGGCTTCCAGTTAGATACCCAAGTGATTTTAGAATTGCTTTGGTGCCTTGTAGTGTGTAGTGGTAAACTTAGTGGGATATGTGGATCTGTCTGGATTGTCGCTAGTGTTTGAATTAAGCTGTCTGGTACCTTCTGAAGTAGCTCTCTATGTGGTTTTGCATTACAAATGCAAGATCTAGAAACCACAAGTTCTTAGCACCTAAAACTGGGAGTTTTTCCAGAATGGAATTTGAAGTATTGAGGCAATTACATTGTTGAAAATCCCTTCTCTCACCAGTCAGGCAGTAGTAGGTAGCTGTAGTGTGCATTTGGGAATGTTTTTCATTGTAGCTCTTAATCTGGATGCTTTTAGGGACTAGCTGCTCTCCTTCCAATCAGTTTTTTATTCAGCCATTTGGAAAAGGTAAATGTATTGAACTCTTGTAAACAGAGCAGTTCAGGGATCAAGCAGAGTAGTAGTCATCAGTACCATATCATGACTGGGAAGGTTAAAAAAAAAAAAAATTAAAAAATGGAGGAGCCAGAGAGAAAGATGTGCATTTCTAGGATTATAACAAGTGTTGGAAGTAGCAGCTTTCAACACAGCTCATTAAATCCTGAGCGTAACTTGTCAGAAGGGATAGGAATGCAGATACCATCAAGAAAATAAGACTTTCCTAGCTGGTGATTTATATCCACCTGTAAAGAGTAATAATGTAACTTCTGTCATTTAGTTCCTTAGTATCTGAATTGGCTGGTTATAAAGAAAATTGGTAGAAGTTTCCACGTTGTAGAATAGTGACCCACCAGCTGGTTTTCCTGTGGAGAGAGGAATGCAAGCTGTGTTTGAAATGCCAATATGAAAGGTCTTCTTCCTGTACCATTGCAGTGCAAAAGAAAGATTTACTTTTGGTCCAAAAGCTAATTTTTCTGTTTCCATCCTTCTTGTACTGCAGTGGCAAGCAAAAAAAGAGAATGTCAGACAAATACCTTTCTCCTAAAGCTCCAGTCTTTGATGAGATGAGCTGTCTTTTCACCCTCCAGCACAAAATACCTCTTGTTCATATGCACTCTGAGGTAGCTCATTCAGCTTTGATGTGTTGCCAGCATCTGGACTTGCCTGCAGATTTAACAAGGCTTGACCAGATTTATGAAGTACAGTGCCATGATTATGTCCTGTGTATGCAGTTTAGGTGCATGTGAAAATAAGCAATTGATTTGCAGCCCTGTATCAGTAGTATACATCCATCTAATGTTCGCTATAATCAGTAGCAGGTCTCTAGCACATGGAATCGACGACAGTGATTTCAGTAGGCAGTTGCATTTCAGTGTCCAAAGATATAGAGGCTATATGTGGATTTAGGACACTAGTGTGTAGCGTTGCTAATCTCAATGGATGTGAAGTATTGCTGGCGTGTTCATACTTTGCAATGCTTCTGCACCGTGATCCCTTGCTGTAGGGTAAACTTCTGCCATGCACAGCTGTCATGAAAATATAGACTGGTTCAAAGGGCTATGGATCTCCACACACATAAACCAAATATGGGACAATGCTGCTGAGCTGGTGCGATGTGTTGACTGCTGTAGCTTGAGAGTTGTCAGAAAAGATGAGGCCCATTTTTCCCTCCTGTCTTTTGTGTCTGGCAGGTAGTTCCACAGAGATTCCACCACAAATAAAGAAAAAGCCACCACTAACAAAATCTGTATTTCCCAGTGAAATGGCACTATCACCCAATCCCCCAGAAGCATAATTCCCATAGGCACAGTATGACAGATGTAAATAGAAGTCTAATAACTGATGAGCACTGTTTTCATTGTGGGGTACATTTTATTTCTGTTATGAAAATCCTTTTGATAAGGATCTAGTCTGTTTTCATCTCAAATACATTGTTAAATTCAGTCTGCCAGAGGAACACAAGTTCCTTTTAAAGTGCTAACTTCATCAGGATATACAGCCAGGATATGTGGTCTTGGAGTGTCGTTTTCTTGTTTTGTTTTTTTCTGAAAGCTCTAAGTGTGAATCAGTTGAGTTACCGAACTGCTGATGCCTCACCTAGAGCACCATTCGATTGGATGATGGCATGTTTGTTACTGCAAGGCATTGTTGACTTATCGTTACTACAGTGCCTTTTAGAGTTTCAGTTAAGTCTAGTAGTTTAAGCATGTGTTTTTCTGAGAGCGTATATAGGTATTGTTTTGTTCTTCTGCCTTTTATGTACTCACATATGAAGTCAGAAAAAGAAAGAGGTGGAGATGCAAGGGGTTTAAAATGGACCTTGTTTGACTTACAGAAGCCAGCTGTTTGTTACCTTGTGAGGAGACAAAGATGCTTCCCTGTAGAGATTATTCCATAGCAAAGTGTTACACCATTTACTTTTGGCAGTTTGTACTGGTGGCTGTGTTTAAGGAAAGCATACAGCATGAATGGATCCCTGGCTTGATCCAGGGAAAGTTCCCTTCCCTGAATGGCAAGCATGAGGTTAAGTTTATGGTGATGTTTTGAAATTTCAAGTTTCTTTAGCAAGCCATGTGGTTGGTACAGATGTCAGACCTTCTAATTTTTCTGCCAAAGGGTTTTTTCTAGCAAGCAGAGTCCTGTGTCAACATAGAAGTACTTGTGGAATTGAATCCCAATCTCCATAATGCAGAAATTCACACGGATGTTGGATTTCACTGTCAGTCAAATCACTAGCAGAGGAGAGGCTTATTTCACTCCTCCTGGATCTCCTTAATGTTATCAGCTTTCTCAAGACCTTCACACTGCCTTTGACACGAGAAAACTTTACTGATGTCACTTATTTATTACCTCATCTGTGCACTGAAACAATCCAGGGCCTATTAGGGCAAATAATACAGGAATATAGGATTGCAAGATGAAGTGTGAATGGTAATTGATATATTGATTAAAGCTGACCTAGTTAGAGAACCCTAGATAGGCATCTTTATATATTTGTCTACTCTTTTGTGATTTGAAGTAGCAAATTTTTGAGTGAACTTTCAGAGCAGTTTCTTTGTATACCCAAGATGCAAATCTTAATCTATGCATTTATACTTAGGAATTCAGACAGTTCCTCTTTATTTTAGTTCTTGCCTCTGTTGTCTTTTACTGTATTAGTGAAAATACATATTCATAACTGTATTAGTTCATCAGAGCTGCAATCCTGGGCTCCTTGTTCCATAGACCAGGTCTCTACCTTATGCAGTGAAAATAATTGGGAGTAGAAGTGTTCTATTGTCCTTCATATAGGGCAGTCGTAAGGAGGAGAATGTGACTCCTACAGTTGCACAGCTGTTGCTAGACAACACTGGAATACCAGGAATTGGGCTTTGGGCTGTGGAGAGGCACAGATCCCCATGGTTACAGACACAGAGTGGTCCCTTAACTTTGACGTCTTTGTTCCAGAAGGCTTGTGGTTAAGTGGCTTTCACATCGTCATATTAGAGTCAGGGTTCTGTTTCCAACCTAGAGAGAAGTGACCTTGTAAAATCTCAGGCTGCTATATATATGAAACAAAGAAATTCTGTTTACCTGCTGCATAAGACAGGTGAATGAGCTTTTGGTCTGTTAAAAAAAAGGTCTTCTGGAATATGAAATGTTATGACTTAAAAAAAAAGCTGAGCTTGAAATCTACATTCCCTGGTTTCTTGTTGTTCTTGTCTTACCAAAGATGTTTTAGTTCTGCTCTTTGGGTATTTTATCTTGAGCTTTAGGGAGCAGTATCCAAAGAAAGGAAGTCATTAAGATTTGGAAAAACAGTAAATAATTTCATTAGCCTTTTTCAGGGACAGAAGTGTATTATTTAATCCTGATAAAGGTGAGGTAGAACTTAGAATATGTTTAGTGAAAATAGACGATTATAGGCTGTAGGAGCAAGCTAAAATAAGCTGTATGTGAATAGGTATTTCTGAAGATGTAGATCTCAGCCACAGGTGCATGTCTTTATGCATGGGTGGCAAAAATAATTTCTGATATCAGGATTCTGTCCCTGCTAAATTTCAAATTTCTGTTGCAAAACACAGAGCCTAAAGATCCCACAAATACAGCAGGAAAAAAAATGGCAATTATTAACAAGGGTTCTTCCCTCAGTTCTTGTCCAAATCCAGGGAGACAAGGAGCACTTTGGAAGCTGGAAAGTTTTCAACTCTAACTGTTAAATTTTATCACGTTATAGAAAATCAAAACAAAAGTCGGCCTTAAAAGTGTTTAAGCAGCCTTAACTGTGGCTGCTGTGTTGTCCTCCTGGAGAACTTTGAGTAAGCTCTATGTTATGTAGCATGGTGTCAAAAGTCAAGTGTTAACCATATCGTCAGTGTCCCCAGACACCAAGGACTGCGTCTGGGCTCTCTGTGTGTCTTGGGTTTGTCATGAACTGGAGATTACCAGCTGGAGCCTGAAGGACAGAGAGCTCCCAAGATCTCTTGAGTTATATTCCAAAAACTGTCTGGTTTTCTTCAGAATGTATTGTTTTCAAGCAGTTGTTTCCTAGCATTAAAATCATACAGAAGAAAGTGAAGTTTTACCACTGTGAGAAATACCGGCTTGGATTGTTGATACTTCAGATTTTATTGCTTTAGTTCCATATTTTTCCATGGTTTGTTGACCTGTATTTAATATGAAATTTTGATAGTGTTTATGTAAATTAATATACTGAGTCCTTCCTGACAAATAGTTAATTTCAGCATGTATCTAGGGTATGACATACATGGGTGTATGTCTATCTTGACACACATTCTCTATGCTTTCTGAGAATCACCTGTTCCAAGACAATGCAAATAGCTACATATAATGTAGCTATGGACTTGATGATCTTGGAGGTCTATTCCAGCCTAAGTAATTCTGTGATAATCATTTATACCCAGAATACCCTGCTGAGGCCAATACCCATCGTAAACTGACTGGAGGTATTTTGAAAATGACAAACCAGTAACCTGAACTCCTGGGGAAGTATCTTTCAGGTGCTCCTTCTTCTGTTGCTGGTTCTCCCCAGTCATTACACAACAGACCCTCTTGCTGCTGGGCATCTGTGGGAATGGAGAACCTTGTAGAGGAAGCTGACAGCATTTCCTAGACATCTTGTTCTCTTGTTCAGTGATGGGTCTCCAAAGGTCTATTACAGTGAGGGCAGGGAGAACAATCACCAAGTGGGAAAAAAATTTCTTCCTGACCACTCACATTTTTGTATTTTAGAAATCATAAAGGGATGGTTTTTTTGAATAGCCAGACCCTCAGCTAATACATAGATCCTGTGTTTCATTTCTTTAATTAGAGCTGTGGATAGTTCACAGATGCTTATCTGACAAAGTTACTGCTGTGAGAGGTTCCTCTCATCAGATGTTTCTCTAAATGTTTTGCAGAAATCTGACCTCAACAAACCATGGAAGGGCCAATGGTGTGGCCTTTTCCTGGGGCACAGGTGGCTGGTTTAGGCTTAGGGCTACACTGTTGTAGAAGGATGTAAATCAGTAGTACTTACATCAAGTGGATCTGATATTTCACTCCTTTTTGGCTTGTAAATTAATTTATCTACACAGACTGTGTTCAAAATACTGTTACTGAGGGACTAGCCACTTCAGTGCATATTTCCCCTGAATGGAATAGCTATTATTAAATAGCTCTTGAGTACGAATTCATCCAAGTAGGTTATTACAATAAAGTCTATTTTATTAGTGCCTTAGGACACTCAGCTGAAACCCAGAGCCCTTGAGCGCTATTCAGACGTATAACATGATACAGTCTCTACCTCAGAAATTTATAATCAAATTAAACAAAGCAGACAAATAAAGGGAAATGGAGAAATTGAGGCAGGGAGGAACATAATGGGTTCTCTGCCACCATATAGCCAGGAAGTGTGGAGCTAGGAAATAGCACAGATGGTTCCTTTGAAAAAGTAAAAATGAAAAGGTGCAGTGATGTAAATGAAAATTTATTAACAACAAAGCCCAGAATCTGCACCTCCAGAAAGAAAGGGAAAATAATTTATCCGCCCACACTCACTTTTTTTCTGACGAAGGCAGGTGAATACAGCTGCACTAACGGAGTATGACGCTCACAATCCTGAGCTGCGCTTACTGATGCAGAAGTGAGGGGTGACAGTCATCTCTAGGAAGACAATAGCCCTTGCTATTGTGGTGGCTGCAGGGTTATGTACTATTCTTTCCCTGTACATGTCATTTTCATGTGAAGGTCTTTCGAGTCCAGCTGTTATGGAGTCAGTGGATGAAGCTGAAGGGCAACAAGGACATCTGGACAGGAAGGAGCAGTCCCTGAAAGCCTCCCAGAAAACAGCAGTGCTCGGTTGGACTGCCTGGTGGAATGGATTAATGCCTGGAATCAGCATGTATCTATTTGTCCTCTCACAGATACTGGTAAGGCAGCCTGTCATCATTTTGATATGCTGTGATAATGCTTTTAAGCTCTGTTGGCTTGGGAGGTTTCCTTCTCAGTCACTGTAGATGTAGCAATGAATATAGCTGAAGTTCTCTCGCTTCTGCAGTCACCTCTCACGGCCTTTCTTTGCAAACAGCCCTTGCCTTTCAGTGTCGCAGACTCCCATCCCATTCCTTGCCCCTCTGCAAATGCCTCATTTGTCAAATGACCCATCTGCCAACTAATCCATTTTCTGCAGCTGATCTGTATGGGGGTAAATAACTGTCTTGTTCAGAAGTGGAGTGGGAGGTGTAGCCTTTAAAATGGCAGCGTGCCCCTTGTGGTCAGGGATGTGGGTATACTTCTCTGTGAGGCTGTTAGATGTAATATCATTGCTTCTGTAGTTTTGTGTTAACTGTAGTGTGTTCACCTTAAGCAACCTTAAGTGGTCCAAATGAAATGTTTCAACATGTGTACCTTTGTGCATGTATCTCTTTATAGGGATGCCTATGTTAACATGGCTATTTGCAAGAGCTTAGCACAGTATGAGATAGTCTTTTAATAACTTATAAAGTTCATTGAATTACCAGTTCTAATGTAAAAGTAGTCATGCTGAAAGTTCAGCAGTCAGAGGAATCTGTTGCACTTTTGAGGTACAGGCTCCCATGGGCAATTCTTTCACTAGTGTAGATCAGAGTAACCTTGCTCCACTCAGTGATATGCCTCTAGTTAATGGTAGCTGAGCATTCAGCCTTCAACCTGTTTATTCTTGTTAAGCTACAGCTTAGAAAATACCTGACTTCTTAAAGCAAAATGATGATCAACATGAAATCCATGAGAACTAAATTAGTTAATTATGTGGTCTGGAAATGAAAATGGATGTTTGTATAATGAGAGATGCTCATTATGTATTTTCTGATTGATTGCACAGCTTCTCTGCATGATGCTGTGGTGCGGCACTTACGGGACCATCCCAGGAGCTCAGAATGCCGTTGACCTGCTCTCTTACTGGCTTACCCCATTTAAACAGTTCTTGTCAGATCAAGGGGAGGTAAGTCCCTGTGCTCCTCTCCGATTATATAGGTGATGTCAGTAGTCTTGGGTGGTGCTTCTAGTATCGCTTCTGATTAGAAGTATAATACACGTGTAGTTCATATACTATGGTGATCGCTGCATTGTGCGTGTGTCCTGAAGCTGTGAGAAGAGTTTTCTGAAAGCAGATCCATATTTTATCTTCAAACTACAGGGCTGAATTTTTGGCTGTGATGTTAGATCAGCACAGCAGATTTTTCATAATGTGCAAATGATTGTAAAAGAAACAAAGCAGTAAGAAATTGGCCCACTAAGGTGTAGTCCACAGTAAAGGGAGAGATGGAACTTTATTAGGATGAATTGAAGCTTAAATTCTGGAAGAATGGATCAACCATCATAAAGGGTACAAATCACAAGATATTCAGTCACAAAATTCTACTTTTTTTTGAGTGTTTAGAGCCTATCTATGTGTAGTAAAAGCATTTCAGGTGTACTAGATGTACAGACTCAATTACCTGCAAACCTGCCCCAGTAAAATTGCTTAGCTTGTCATGATGATGTAATGACATCTATAGCAGTATGAGTCATCTGATAAATTACTGGGGTAATTATACCCAGGGCATATTTCTCTAGTGTGGACAGAAGCTTAATGAAATGATAGCAGCTACTTTCAGAAATCAGGCGAAGTATGTGTGCCATCAGAATGTTTAGATTCATTGCACATAATCTTTGCAGCAGAGGCTGTGCAGTACAAGTGGGAAATCTGACTCAGTGCTTCTTGTGGGTGAAATACAGTGGAGAGTGTTTTCTGTGTTCTCTAACAGTGTGTATGAGCTGCATGTCACCTGCTCTTCTGTTTATTTGAAAGAAGCACTTTTTCTTTGCCCTCAGCTGGATCTACTACGCTCAATCAGAGCTCTTCATAGAGTATTGCCAGGATGTTATTTGCAGTGGGTCAATCATTAACAAATGGTTCCTTACAGAATATCCCTGAGTTATAGGATTTTGACTTAAAATAAGCATTCAGTATGGAGGAAACTGATTCTTAGAATGCTCCACAAGAACAGCCCAAGTATGACTCTTTGCAGATGTTCATGGATGTCTCTAAGGACTGTTTATTATAGCACTATTTGCTGTTCAAATTTAGACTTGAAAACAGTAAAGGCAAAGAAATCTGATGTTAATATAAGTAAATTAAAACTGTTAATTCCAAATCTCTCTCTAGCTGTACTGGTGGGTCAGAAACCGTAAAATTCTTTGCCCACTGAAGCCCATTAGAAATGAATTTTGCACCTACTGCTGAGAATAAACTACTTAAATATGATTAAGACATCAGAGTGAATTTCACTGCCAGCTCTGTGAATAAACCTGCGGGTATTTCACAGAATGTGTAGAAAACATCGGAAAGTCCTCTGGTGTAAGGACCCACAAACACAGGGACAGCACTAGATTTCAAAGCCCTTTGCTACAGTAATATTACACTGACTGTGGCAGTGAAACATTGGTCCAAGCTGCAAAATGGAATCATGGATCCAGATCCCAATGTTGGTGATACATGAGGGTAGGAAGCGGATTTTCTGTTTGCCTTCCCAGCGAAACCTGTTTTTTAGACCACCTTAGAAGGCTTAGAGCTGGTTTCAATTGCAGTCTTCTCCAAAGCCTGTCATTTTTACCTTGTGGTGGTGGTGATGGCCTTTCCACAGACAAGAGTATGGTATGACCAAAGCTGGATGAAAAATCCAAGGATGAATTCACAGTTCGCCAAAGACCTGCATGCAGATGCTGGACTGTTCCCCCAAATGCCAAATGAATCACTGTCAATTCTGTTGTTTCACAGGACCTGACTAGAATCGGGAGCATTGTGGTATCGTACATCCTGCTGTCTTTAGTTTCCCTAGGACTGTTATTTGTAGGATCTCTGGTAAGTTACTATTCAAAGTACACAAAGTTGATGTCGTAAGAAGGTTGATTGTAAAGCAACATCTTTGGGGCTATTTCTATATAATTATCTGCTTGCTTTAGGTCAAGGAATCATGACTATGCTTATCCTTACTCAATTTCTTGATGAGTTGGAGAGTGCACTGATGGTTTTTGTTCTTTCTGTCCACAGATGGGCAAATTATTTTCTCTTGAATGGGATGTGGTCCAGTAATGGGACCATCTGATATTGCTGCCTTATGAATTGCCTGCAGAGCACCCATTGACTTAAGCGGCCGAAAGAGCTGTTCCAGGGCTCCATTGTGCTTGTGAATGTAGTGCCCTTGTAGATGTAGGCTAAGGCCCCAGCTGCAGAACAAGATTAATGGCGTGGCTACACTTAATCTAGTTAGCTGTCAGCTGTTTGGGAGCAGCAGCAGTGTATTGTGTTCCTCCATTGATTGTGTAACTGACACAAAGTTGCGTCATGGATGGGAAAGCCTCAGAGTACCCTTTAGGGAGCTCTAATTGGACACGATTTTTCATACCTCTGTATAGTGTTCTGTCAGAGTGGGAAGGTAGTTACTGAACATGCAGGTGGAATGCACTTCCTGCCCTTACAGCAGTGCACCTTCAGGTAGCTGAGGAAGCTGAAGCTGTACTATGTACATGCCATTTAAGTGATGCACAGTATAATGAAGCACATCATAAAATCATGGGACTGTTGGTGGGAAAGGACCTTTAGAGTACTAGTTAAACCTCCTGCTTGAAGCAGGGCTGTTGCCAACACTTGAGAAGGTCAGCCGTGCGTTTTTCTCAGTGGGCTTCTGTTAGATCACTCCAGACTCCTCTTTGCCAGGCTGAGCGAGCCAAATTCCCTCTACCTTTTTCAACGGCCATGTGCTCCAGACCTCCAACCCCCTTTGTAGCCCTCAACTGGGCACGCTCCAGTTTGTCTGTATCTCCTATATATTAAAGAACAAAAATGAGACATCTAAGAACTGTGATGAGCTTTGTGAATTCCAGGTAAATATGCAACAAAACATTCCAAGCTGGAAATCAGAATAATAGCAGGGCTGTGATTTTTTTTTTTTTTTTTTTTCCCTGCATATCCAGTTTATTTTTTTGTGGATGGAAACATTTTACTGCTGACCCATTCTTAGAAGGTACAGAAGGTAATTTTAAGTAAGCTCTCTGTGCCCAAGAGTTCTGATCTCAGTTTGAACTGCTTTGCCTATGTAGTAACTCCTTGCAAGTGAACAGTTATACCAGTGTAGACTTGGCCCATTTTTGAGTGTTGGTTAAAACTTTTGTACAGAAAACAATTTTATAACAGTTTCCATGTAGTCAAGCTTGCTCTGTTTTTAATTCCTGTGGTCTGTGCTTAACAGTCTTCTAGCTAGAGTGGAAGCATGAATGTGTCTGTGTGACAGCCTGTTCTCTGGGCAAGTTGCAGAGCATCAGAGCGTAAAAAAACATCCTGTGGTGGTCTAGTGGTCTGTCATGGCCAGCACATTCTCTCTAACAGCAGCATTAGGAATGAGAGGCTGTTTAGAGAGATCATATGAGCCTTGTCCCTTTCTACCTATCTGCTACCTTACTCTCTGACATCTTCAGTCATGCTGCTTTGCAATTTGAAAACATCTACCAGTAGCTAGGGAATAAGGTGTGTATATCAGTGAAAAGCAGCTTATGTTGTTTAGGTTTTTTTTATTTAGCAACTGTGGTAACTTACAGTAGTTTTCGTAGTTCCCTGAGGAAAGGTGAAAATGTGCCTGTTTATACAGGTACTTTTTTACTTTAATGTAGAGCAATAACTGTTGGTCAGGCCGTGTTAACAAGGCTGAGAAATGGTGGTCAAGTGGATTCTCAGAAGTGATGCTAAGAGAATGGAAGTCCTGTCTGGCCTGTGCACGTCCTAGTGTCCGGCTCATTCCTTTATTGGGGAATTTCTGACTAATACATGTAGAGCAAATTTTTCAGGAGAGCAGACTTCGGCTAACATTTGAAGCACTCTTCTGAGAATATTCATATCCCAGAATGCATTGGGAGGTTGGCAATCCCAGTGAAAATAAAAGACTGGATGGAGTGCTTGAGGTTTGTATCAGTGGCGATTCTGTTTTCTGTCTCCTATAATGGTGTGTTAAGACCCAGGAAACTGCAGAGAACCAGCACTGAGCTGCCTAGTGCTACTGAATAGATTTTTAGAGATGACTGTTTTTCCAGTATTTAGTTTAGCCCCATCACTTTGAAGTATAACAATTTTTTCCAGTGTCTCGGGTAGCTTCTTATGTGCCACACACTTCTTTCAACCTAAAGAAAAGCTGTTTTATTTCTAGGGTGAACTTTTTGTGCCTCTGGATTTGTGTGTTAAATTGACAGTAAAATCAGTCCTGTGTCACCATGCCAGCTCTAGAATCTGTTATGTGTAATTGGTACCTAGACCTTACACTTGGCTTTCAGAACAAGTGGTCGTTTTTGGTAACAACAGCATTCTCCAGCAGGAGAAAGTTACTGAGCGGATACTTCACGCTTTGAACTGCTCAGCTATTACAGTCTTGCAGATGTGAAAAGACCATGGCTAGTACTGTGAGGCTGCCAAGCTCTGGAGTCATCTTGGGGAATGAAAATAGATCTTCATGCTTCTCGCTTGTCATCCAACAGGTCAAGCATGTAGGACAGACTTGGCCCTAAATTTGTGTTAAATAAAAGTCTAGTAATAATGTTCCTATTTTTGCTTTTGTAATTACTGTGTACTCTGATTAACCAAAACAAAAAAACCCTCTACGTTTTGTTGAAGTAACTCGCACAAATACTGCTACTTTGTGAGACTCCTAACACTCGCTAAAGCTGACTGTGGACAGAAATTAAAACTTGCTTCACTTAATTTTCTTAGGCTCAGAGAAATGAGAATGCATGGAAAAACACAGGCACGAGAAAACTGTTGTTTAAAATCCTCTAACATGCTTTTAGTGGCCTAGGCAGAGAAATCTAATCTTTTTTAATAACATGTTTTCTACATTTTAACTGCCCATTTAAAAGCCAAGAAAAGAAAAGAACAACAGAGGCTTTACATTGGAAAATGAGACCTCTTCTTCTGGGTCTCAGAAAGATGTGTGACAGTACAGTGTATCTTGTATAGCATTTAGCCTGAGAGATACTGCTCCTAGTTCAGTGCTAGAGTGATGTAGTTGACCTAAGGCTAAAGATCTTCAAATGCACAGGTGGTCTTGAAATTTTCAGTTGTGTAGAGTACTAAACAGTCTGCTGATACAATCTCCAAACCATCTAGTCTGCTCCAGCATCCATGCAAACCAATATGATATGTTAATTTTTTAGATTCATGTCATTTCAGACCTTTCGTTAATTTATAATATAAACATTAGTGTCTTAGAACTTCACAAGATTTATTATTCAATGTCTATACCATGTTTAAATCAGATAATTAGATTAGAAAACACTCTTTTCCACTGGCCAAAAACTGATATGGGCATTCTGAGCCGCAAAACCAGATATATCAAAATCAAAAATCAAGGCCTCATTAAAAAATGATTAGTTTATACATGAATTCGGGGTACAGTGCCAGATTAAATCAGGAGAGGTAGGATTTGTAAAATAGTACAATAGATTGAATTATTTTTTTTTTGTAAACAAGCCCAGGAAGGGTAAGAAACTGAACAAAAGGACAGTGATATCATGTTGGCTTGCATATGATGGTCACAAGCACATTCTGCTTCCGCTGTATCTCTGAATTAAGCCTGGCCAGCTCTGTGGAAACCTCTGTGGCTGAAAGCCAGTTTGAATGGGTAGATGTGAATCCTTGTAACAGGCACCACAAAGCTATTCCTGCATGGAACATTCCTGTCTTCTTCTGTACTCTCCGGTTCTAATACATTATTGTGAGATGGGATGCTGCCCTAAAGACCCATCTTCTAGTCTGTATGGAAGGGCTGGCAACAAGCAGAAAGCTTTTTTAAATGTTTGTTTCCTTCAGTTTTGGCATCTACTTAGACCCCGTCCAGACCCCACATTTCCACTACAAGAGGACAGACGCCAATCTGTGAGCCGGCAGCCTTCATTCACCTACTCCGAGTGGACAGAGGATAAAAATGAGGATGACTTCCTAGATTTGGATCCTGTACCAGAGACCCCAGTCTTTGACTGCATAATGGACATTAAAGCAGAGACAGATCCAGCTACTCTAACGGTTAAATCCGTGGGCTTGCAAGAAAGGTAGGGTAGATGTGACTAATAGGGGAAAGTCTGGTCCCAGATTTTGTGGATTGAGGAGTTCTGTGCCCAGCAGGACTCTTTATTGCATTTATGAATATTGCTTTAAAATGTGC
Organism: Ceryle rudis; assembly: GCA_033439905.1. NCBI lineage: Eukaryota > Metazoa > Chordata > Aves > Coraciiformes > Cerylidae > Ceryle > Ceryle rudis. The sequence goes on from JAAGNO010020164.1 coordinate 46,033, forward strand.
TTTTAAAGCCAAGCACCTGCTTTATTTCCTGTCTTGTTTTCAGTCTAGTCATAAATATAAGCATATTAGCCAAAAAAGGATTAGTCCTTTCTCCAAAAGCAAACCATAGGACAAGTGGTACTCTATAGTAATTCATATATAAATGGGTTAGTTCAAAGGTAAATTAATTCCTTTGAAATTAACCCAGTAATGAAACTTTAGGATGAGCTGGTGTTCACTACTTGAACCATCAGGGCAATGGAGCTTCTCAGAGAGATTTACAGCTAGGGGAAGGCAGGTAAGATAAAAGGAAGATCTTTTTTTGTTTTGTGATTTGTTTTTTTTTTTTCAGTTGTCTTGGTGAAACAGTCTGAAGATTCTGATAGAAATCCTGTGAACAAATTCTGCAAAGGTGATGTTTTGAATAAGAATGAGGTTACTGAAGGGCCCGATATAGCAAAGTATCACCTTTCTTTATTTCTAGGCTTTCAAGCTTAACTGGCATGCTAACCATAGTTAATTCTCAGTTCCAAAACTTAAAGGACAGATCTTAAATTTTTGAAAGCGTGATGCTGAGTTTCCAGAGCTCCACATGACACAGTAAAAGGGAGTGTTACAGAAGAGTATTTTAAATTGCACTCTGTTTTTTCTTAATTTACTTTTGTTTACAACATGTGTTCATAAATGTCCTACCTTTCATTTTTATATTCTACATTAAATATGAGATTGCAGTAACACCTGGGGCTTGTCCCCGAACCTGCTGCTATCAGTGAGTTTTGCTGATGTTTTTCATTATGGGCAAGATTTGGCTTGAAATGCATTGGCCGTTTGTGTTTTTCACTATCCCTGATTTCATTTTATCTCTTTTCATTTTACACATTTCTTCTCAGGTGACTGCTAGTCTGCAGGAAAGATACTCACTGTTTATAAAGAATTGGGGAATGTCAGTTGGGGAATATAAGTTGATTCAAGTAATAAATTAAAATTTTTAAAAATGACAAAATCAGAGATGGAGAGAAAGAAAATGGTTCCTTGAAATTCTCACACTAGGTAGAATGTGTACACTGAAGATGTAAAATAAACTTGTTTTAAGCATACATGTGTACTTGAGAAGCCAGACATCATTTCAGGTTTGAACTGTGCTCTGATGGATTTCATTTACATGAAGCATTAGTCACTCTTCCTTTGTTTGGTGGTGTGTTGAATTCTCTACCTATCCCTCTTTTGCATCCATTCTGCTGCTTCTTGCTTCCCTTTCATTCTTTAACTACCTACAGCATTATAAGGGTATTCACTAGCTAAATTCAAACAGCACTGATTGTTACTCTTAGGAAGAAAAAAATCCCATTTCCTCATGCTGAAGAGCTATTAATATCTTTATGTATGTAGCCTCTTCTGCCTTAAAAGAACCAAAACCAGCTGTTTGGGGGGGGGGGAAATGTAGTAGCTATTCAACAGCACACAGGAGTGTAGGGTCAAAATCTTTTGAAAGGTTTCGGTGTCACTAAAGATTCAGTGTCTACCACTAGTGGTCATGTTTCATCTGGAATCACTTCCCCGTGACTGTGAATCATAGAAGGAGGCTGGCTGCACATTCTTTTGGAAAAACTACTGAATCCAGAAAAGGGCTTTGATCCAAGTAACAACTTCTACTGTCTTGTCAGTAAGCTGGTCATACCTGCATATTTACATGGATCTCAACTGCTCCTACAAACCCTCCTAACTAGTTTTTGACAGTTGAGAGTCATTAAAAATTGGTGTACTGTGGGGATGCGTAGAACATTACACCTAGTAATCATCACATTGTATGATTTTTTAAAATTATTTTTAAAGATATTTAAATAGAGTCACTGATGGCATTTGAATCTTACTTTTGTCTGTGCTGTGCAAGATTGACAGGGACTCAGAAATGCTATAAAACTACATTCAATAAACAATGCAGGCATTTTGACTTCTTCATTTTGTTGCATGGCCAACTTGCAGAGCCACTAAAAATTCTACACTTAACAGCATCTCTGGTTTTGATGTAACTGTTAAAATGTTAAGACCTTCATTTTACCATTCTCATGAATGTGGAGGAAAAGTTGTTCAGACAGAAAAATTATTTGCTGTAATGGTTGGCTTCTCATGTCTTTTATTAGTGTTGAACTTGTAATGTTTATCCCATGATCTTACACCACTGATGTTGTCTGTGCTACTAATAGTTAGTTATTCAGTAGGATCTGGCCTAATGAAAACAAAATCTGAAATGTCAGTCCGTATTTAGGCATCGCAAAATATGGTGTGATTTACACAGGTATGAAAGCTTGCGTGCAGTTGCCCGCTCAGCACCTTTCACAAGCAAGTTGCTTCTATTTAAGTTGCAAAGTATACAGTTACCTCACTCTAGACAACACTTCGAGTGTTGGCCTTCGTATTCCATTGTACAAAATCATCTTCCAGGCTTGTCTACACAAGAAGCATCACCTATTTGTCACAGTGACCAAGACATATGCATCAGAACCAACTGGAGCTTTTCTCAAGTTGTTGTTTATCTGTCATTGGGACTGTGTCCACTGCTGACAATGATGAGTCACTGTTTTGTTGTAAGCAAACTTCGCTTGCTCTGTTTTGCAGGAGAGGTTCAAATGTTTCACTCACATTGGATATGTGTACCCCAGGCTGTTCTGAGCAAGGTTTTGGCTATGTCATGTCACCACGGGAACAGTCAGCCCGAGAATACCTCCAGACAGCATCAAACATCCTTACTGAAGAGGAACTGCACAAGAAAGCATTGGATCCTTTCATACTCCAGGCCGAGTTCTTTGTGAGTATCTGATCTCTCCCTTCTAGGAGCATCATAAAAACAGGATGTTGACTTTCTTCTAGGAGTCTTGCTATTATTTCTGCAAGTCTAAAATTAATACATACAAACTCTGCTTCCATCAGTGAAGCATTTAATACAACTCCCAAATTCATCATCCCTTGAAATGACAATGAAAGCTTTCAGTGATACAGTCACTTAAAAGCTAGAGAATTGGTTCTAGAAACAACAAACAAAAAGCTTTTTTTTTCACAAGTCTTTTTTTTCTGTCGACATGCTAGTTTTTAACAAATCAAACTTTTTCAATAGAGTACAGAAGAAAAGCCAGGTTTTCTTTAGGCATAACTTATTGAAATGTGTCTGGAATTGCCGTAGGGGTGAAATTAGTCCAAGTGCATGCTCTTTGCTGTTGAGTGCTTGCCATGGAGCTACTTTCCAAGCTTGAATGTTCTCTTGTTAACCAAAACACAGGATGGCTACATCACTCAGCAGGAAGCATAGAAAATCTGCCTTCCTGTTTTGTTTTTTTTCCTGCACAAAAATTATTTACTAGTTGTAAACTGCTCTCTTGGTTGCTTCTCAGATTCTGAAGTGTTTCCTTGGCTCAATGTATCCACTGTTGCTTTGGGAGAAAGAAATCTTTGCCTTGTTTTGGGAAAAAATTATATATACACTGATGAAGCAAGCAGTTGAAAATTGGATTTCTAAGTAGTTTAGGATAAAGGCTGGGTACACTTTGGTGTAGTGAGTACACTGGCTTTTTAGATCTTTGAATTCCATGAGTCTCTTGCCTAATGGCTTGAGTGGCCATGTGATAGGCATTGTCATGTTTATTACCTCTGGGGAAAAAAAATAGGCAAAATGCTACAGTGGCTCAGAGTATTGTGTCCACTAGGCAGGGCTGTAAACTCTTGCACAAGATGGAAGGTACCTTGGACACAATCTCTGCGTGGTGTGTTATTTCATAACATGTGATCAAGAGCTGCTGTAGTTAATGCTGCCAAGTCAAATATTCTCTTAGGCGTAGAATCTCAGCAGAGCAGGAGGGAGATGATTAGCCCTTTCAGGCTGTCCTATGACCTGTTGTGGTGGTTTGACCTTGTCTGGATGCCACGTGCCCACCAAGCTGCTCTATCACTTCCCCCCCCCCGTCAGCTGGACCGGGGAGGAAGAAAATAAGACGAAACTCATGGGCTAAGACAAGGCAGTTTAATGAAAAAGCAAAGCAAGGCCACCCACAGAAGCAAAAGAAAGCAAAGATTTATTCTCTACTTCCCATTAGCAGGCAATGTCTGGCCTCTTTTGGGAAGCAGGGTTCCAAACATGTAGCAGTTGCTTTGGAGGACCAGCTGATGCCCTCTTCCTCCTCCTCCTCCTCCACTTACATCTTAATCTACATACTCTAAACTATCTTTATACCAAATATTCAGATCAATACGTTCTCATTAACTACTGTCCCCCATCCTTTAACACCGATAAGGCTCTGAAAGGGCAGGAGTAACACTTGGATTATCACTCGCTCGCCTCCTTCCTTGTGCAACTTTAGGGGTTCTTTTCACTTTACGAGCACAAGGAGAGATGAGGCAGTCTGGACTTCTGTTTTAAAACAGACTGTCAGATATCTGTAGTCCTTAATTCACTTAGTGCTGTACAAGTTGAAGAAAAGCTTTTGAGTAGGCAAGCCATGATTCTTTTAAAGTAAAGCATCTATTGCTGTTCTAGGGAGGAAATGTTCACTTAGTGTCTGAAGTGACTGCTGAACAAGTCTGCATACAGCTTCATCAGCTTCTGAGGTGCACTGTAGCTTCCAGGAAAAGAAAATAATGTTAGAAGTAGGAAAAAATATGCTTAATTTCTATGAGAGATTTTGAATTCATTTTTCTGGTGTTCAGAAAATCACTCGAAGGCAAACTACTCCAAACCATTTCCATTCTTTAATGAAAACTGAAAAAAAATCAGATAAAAATGGTCTGTAATCAAAATGTCACTTCTGTAATTAAAAATTTTTAACTCTTTTTTTTTTTTTTTTTTTTAATTAAGTGATTATCACCAGCTAGCTCTGCATCATTTATTTTTA
>JAAGNO010020164.1:50991-81412 GCA_033439905.1 Ceryle rudis
ATTAAAAATTTTTAACTTTTTTTTTTTTTTTTTTTTTTAATGAAGTGATTATCACCAGCTAGCTCTGCATCATGTATTTTCAGTCTCTCTAACCTACTTGGTTTTCCAAGGTCCAGACCCATGATGAAGCAGATGCCTGTGTTTTATTTTGGAAGAAAAGTCAGAGGAGATGTCACTGCAAAGTTCAGAGGAGATGTCACTGCAGGGCTAAGTCCTGAAATTCTTACAAGACACGGAGTTTTTACTGGGGCATAAGTCCTATTGATTTCGCCAAGAATTTGCTTGAGCAGTGAATGACTAAGTCCCAAAACCAGACCATGAAGCCTGGGTCAAGAAGAGTCTTGGATGACTAAATGCCAAGTAACAATTGAGGAATATATAAAGGTTTTGTTCCCATGCAGTTCTCCAAATTGATAGGAAACTACTTCAACAAATTGTTCTTATCATTAATTGTCTCTGTTTAAGGCTGACAGTATGCTCAGCTCTATCTTTGTAAGAGACAGAATGCCGATAGTCAGTCTTCTAAAACTCTGGAATTTAACATAGTCCATAGCTCTGCTCATCTTAACATCTTTCCCTAGTGAGGCTTGTCTTACTCAACCCTGACTCCTGTTACTAGTATGTTCAGTACAGGCCTCAAATCCAGTGTACAGCAACTGGGATAACCAACTCTGCTCCCAAGCTCCCGTGAGCCCTTTCTCTGCTGAGTCTGGTTAACACATCCCGTCTATTCCATTGCCTACTGACTCCAATTAGTGGAAGAATTGTGTTTGTTCCTGTCTGGAGTTGGCTACTTACTTGCAGGAGTTTAGTCATGGAGAATAAGCAGCCTCTCCATCTTTGTGTGTTCTTTGGGTTACCAGCATAGAGAACAGGTAGTCCTTGAACACCTGTTTGCTGTTGTGGCCCACAGAGCTTTAAAGTGTGCTGAGCAAAAAGAGTGACGCTCCCCCAGCTCCGTAGAGTTGGGTCAGTATGCCAACCTGTCATCAAGTGTGTCAGAATTCGCTGTTGGTGAGAGTCACTACCAAATTATTTCCTTCCACCCTCAGAGAGGAAGAAGTGAGTCAGAAGGGATGGTGTCTGAGGTCCATCTCTTTTGTAGCAGAGTACCTTACGTACCACCTTTTGCTTAGTTCTATGCCTACACTTGCTATTCAGTTCTAATATTAGGAGCTAACATAATGCCCGTTGTGCATATTACTCAACGAATTAGTCACTAGGAGCTTTTTTCATGTTAAGGATTTCAGAAAAGAAAGCCCCTGACAGTAAAAGGAAATGTCAATCATATTTTGGTGGTAAACTGATAGAAGTGCTGTACCATATACCTGTTGACTTCATCCCTTTGCCTCCCTCACACACAGGACATAATGGGCTTGGTTTTTTTATTCTTCTTGTGAATCTAATAATACTAACTAATATGTTTTGTGGGTTTTTTTGTGTGTGTTTGTTTTTGGTTTTGTTTTTTTTTTAAACAGGAAATCCCAATGAACTTTGTTGATCCAAAGGAATATGATATTCCAGGTTTAGTACGTAAGAATCGCTACAAAACAATTCTCCCAAGTAAGTTTCTGCTTTTTAAGTCACCCAGGCAAGGGTGCTTATTCCATATGCTGAAGGCCTTTGCACTTTCCAGAATGCATAAAGTGTCCTGTCACTAGAGTGTATTGTCTAAAGGCCTGACCTACGAAGCAGCTACATGGCTTCAAAGCATAAATCAAGTTTCAATAGAGGTACAGAGCATGAAGAACCCAAAATTCACTGAATATAATCAGCATTTAGGTTTTTAAGCTGTTAGATTTGCATTCTTTGATTCTGTGTAAAAATTCTATCCAAGAACTTGGTGTGTTTATTCAGACGTTACTTAGTGGTTTCTTTGATTAACCTCCTTTAGAAGGACTAATTTCTTGCAATGTTGTTCTTCTGACCAATGTTTTTTCTCAGAATCATGACTCAAATGCAAACTGAGAATATTGAGAACTGGCCTGATGGTATTAAGATGATACAGAAAATCAAAATTTTTTTCTTTTCTATTACGCTATTTTTTATTTGTAGCCAGGAGTAAGAGTTGGACGATGCAACCACTCGTGACAGTAGCTCTTATTTGCAAAACCCAAAAAGTTAGGTGTCAGGTTAGCAAAGATAATTGAGAAGTCAAAAATGTCTCAATTATACCTATCATTCTCATCTGAAGAGCTAAAGAGATTATTTTTTTTACCACATAATAGATTACATGAGTCTGTTTTGTCTGAGCACAGTGTTTCATGTTGAGTCTGTAGACATGTAGAAATTACTGTGTGCTTAGTGCTTTGTGCTTTACCCGTGATCACACTATCTTTGCAAATTTTTTTTCTGGTTTTTAAGCAGGCTGGATTTTTTTTTATGAAGAAGTCATCTGTGGTTTGTTTTTAATTTTCTCCTGGTGATATATACACTGTTGCTGTTTGCTGAGGCCTCTGTCAGGAGTTTCTTGTCAAAGATAACAAACTGTGTAGCCCTGGTGAAAGTGGATGAACGTGGGCCTTTGTCAGATCGCATCAAAATCAGTGGAACAGCTCCCATTGGCTTCAGTGGGAATTGGACTGAACTCCTTGGATGGAAATAATGTTTTCATTTGTCTATTAAAACAAGAATAATGTTTCATAAACAGCCCCAATGAGGGAGACTCAAGTACTGAAAAGACTTATGCAAAGTATAAGAGACTTAATATTCTTTAATTTCTCTTTAACCATTACATTTGTTAACAGTACATCTTGGAGTTTAGTTCATTGCAAGACAGAACAGGGAAAGAGTTATTGTCTGTTATCGCTGTTCGCTGTCATTTCACAAACAACATTCTAATGTCTTACAAGCCAGAATAAGTCTGTCAACATAACAAATTGAGGTATGATTTCCTGGAGCAGAAAACTGCTTTCCCAGAGCCACTCTGGAACTCTTAAGCAGGCTTCAGAGAGTGGGTAAAACTATTAGAAGCAGCCAAATTACCCCAGATGTCTTTTCCTTTTCTTTATGGTAATGTTTTAACATGGGAGCTCTCCAAGGCCACTCACATCTACTGTGATGGTCATGAATGCGTGTCAGTGTCTCGCTCTACAAAATAATCTCGTGTCTCTCTCTTTCTGTCTGAGCAATGGATAAACTGTTACTAATCTCTTTACACCCTTCAGATCCTCACAGCAGAGTGTGCCTTACCTCAGCTGATCAGGACGACCCCCTCAGCTCTTACATCAATGCTAACTACATCAGGGTAAGAGCTCGACACTCCAGTGTTTGCCTAGCCTCTCTCACCACTGTTAATGTAAACAGAACTGCAGCATGCACTGGCTCTTAAAGGTACACTAGCTGAACTGATTACTCTTCTCTCCTGCTTACACCGACGGAAAACCAAATTTGAAAGTGCAACTGTACAGGTTTACACCAGACAAAAACACACTTCTGCACTTCTTGATGCAAATTGCTTGTCAGCTGGTCTGATCAAGGCACTGGATAATAAGGCTAAGTAAGGCTTTTGACCTAGCCAGAGTCACCTCAAGGCTGGTGGACCCTCATTGCTGGAATTACTTGAGTCCATGTTGTGCCTTTGCTCTATACACACATGTGCAGGAGAGAGATAAAGAAGGGAAGAACTGATGCTATGGAGTCACCATGTCAACCGATGGTAGCTCCCTAAGAGTGAACATTCAAGGTTGTGGTGAACATCCCTGTTACAACTGATCTCTTCTTGTTTTGTTGGCAGGGCTATGGAGGAGAGGAGAAGGTATATATTGCTACTCAGGGACCGATAGTTAATACTGTCAGTGATTTCTGGAGAATGGTGTGGCAGGAACGTTCTCCCATCATTGTCATGATTACCAATATAGAAGAGATGAACGAGGTAATGGTATTACATGTAGTCTGTATTATTATCTGGGCTCTAGAAGATATTTTTGGAATAGATGCTAAACTAGTGAACAGAAGTTAGTTCAGTGGCCTGAGCAATCAGAGCCACCGTTAAATTTTCCAGGATCAGAGAACGTATGGGCATCTCTTTCAGTTCAGTTTACTCTTAAGTCTCGTTTTGCTGTCTGACTTGGCCTACTGCTAGTTTTGGCATTTTTCCTCTCCCAGCTGACCAGAAACCTCTACAAACTTGTCTCTATTTGCTGACACTTTTTCAAGTTAATCCTAAAGAAATCAAAAACTGTAGTACCCCATAACTATTATGGTTGCATATTGTTAATCAACAGAGTTGGTGCTGCTTTATTTTGCACTTAAATGATTATGTTTCTATATCCACATTTCATTGAGGCTGTCCTTGACTTGTGAAAGATGCTGGTTACAATAATCAACAACTGTGATGGTTTATGATGATTGATGGTTTATGGCAAACAAGATGTTAAAATGTCATGATACAGTGTATCAGAATCACTTAAGGACTTCAAGGTTTAAAGATGATCCAGAGGAAATATTGTTCCCGAATGACATACCTGATAAGTTCTTCCACTGTAGTTTTCATAGCAAGACTGTATAACAGAAATGTAAAATACATCTGACCTTCCTCTTATCCACACTCGCTAAGTATTTCACCCATCACATCAGTCTTGGGAAGCAGTGGACTGCAGTGCCAATTCCCTGTGTAACTAGAGCGTGCTGCAGCCTGTATATCATAACAGAGCTGCTGATTCTTTTCTGATACCTTTTGTGTCAAAAATGAAATGGTGTCAGGAATCTCAGCCATAAATACAGCGTAAGTCCTTTCATGTAAATGACTTCTATATTCATCCCCTTTCTTCCGTAACACACATATTAATGTATGAATAGCAGGACTCGGAAGTACGTAGATTAAAATCCAAAACCTTTGTTCAGCAGTGATGCTAGTAACAGAGGCATTGTGTCCTTCCTCACTGCAATGACTTTGCTAATGTGGGTATTAAAAGCTCTGTATCTCAGCCCTCTGTCACATCTAATCTGCGCTGACAGACAGCCCACAGAAATGAGTGGGCAATCTTACTCCAATCCTTTAAGCAGAGCAGCGTCTGTGCTATTGATAGCTGCTAGCACTCTTGACAATTTTTACAATGGATTCCACAGTTTAAGAGTAGCGGAAGAAAAAATGCAATCTGCGTAAATAATTTTAGAGACACAGTGGGCCACGCTCCCAGTGGGTTATTAACTGATGCACTGTGCAGATGGAAAAGCACTGATTCTCCCACACAAAATTTTGACTCAGTAACTTTGCAAGATACTTTCCTGTCGTTAGTCTTTCTCCTGAAGTGGAAATTTTTTTTGTGGGGGATGGCAAAATGATTTAACTTGCTTCCTTAAAGATTGTGTACTGCTATGGAAAAAAGAAAGCTTACAAGCATCATTTAGCTTCAACTAACAAGCATCAACTAGCTTTGTCCAATAGCCGATTCTTACTCTCCTGTGATAACAAGATTACTTCTTCCATTATCACAAGGGAACCTGTTTCTCAGACCATGCCTTGTTCGTGTCTTTCCCTGTCCATGAACTAGTTCCTGCACCATGTTGAAGTGCCGCTCTCTTCCTTTGCATATTGATTAGTTTAAAGAGAAACTACATACAGAAAAATTACAGTCTTTTTCAGTCTTCTTCCAGGGTAGCAATGCTTAGAAATTCTGACCTGTTCATCTCTAGTCTATCAGTACCACAACCTAGATTTGCAAGTGGACTGAAATTTCTGCTTCTCTAACTGTCAGGTTGTGCTGGCTGCATCTCTCACTGTTATTTGACAATATCAAGTGTAGTAGTGTAATAGCTCTCACAGCTGTTGCTTCCCTTTAGTTCCTTAGCTTTTGAAATATTCTCAGTGTCCATTTAAAGTGGATTTTGGTACATAATCTAATTCCCCAAATAATCCCAGTCACATTCTTCTGTACAAAACCTATGCAAATGATGATCTTCTGCTTAGAGAGCATTGACCCTTTAAAAAATAGAGAAGGTGTATTTCAAGCTTCCATATCAGTATCTACACACCATGGAAGTATGGGTAACTAGTGTGTATTATACTTATCTTTATTATCTTAAGAAAATAATTAATCTAAATACCCAAGGACATTGCCAATGGCCTTTTTAATGAACCTTTAAAATGCACATCAGTTGCATAAAGATAAATAAAGATGTCTGTATTTAAAAGCATTGGTTAGTCATTACTTGATTTGTGCTTTTTTTAATCATGCAATCAGGCTATTATGAATGCAGCAAAAAATCACCTGAAATGTGGTCTCTGTTTAGAAAGCAAAAACTTGTACTTATTATAGAAACAAAGTTTATGCATATTCATCTATGCATGTGCTATATCCAATTTGAGAGGAGTAAAAATGAATCTCCCTTGATATCTGCCTAACTAGATTTATTTTAAATTGCACACAGAAATGCACAGAATATTGGCCAGAGGAACAGGTCACCTATGAAGGAATAGAAATCACAGTTAACCGAGTCATACAAGCAGACGATTACCGTTTAAGGCTCATCACCCTAAAGGTAAATCATTGCATTGTACTTACAGTAGTTTTGCTGTCTAAACCCTTAAATGGAGAGTTGTGTCACAGTCTTCTGCACAGTGTACTGCTGTACAAATGCCACTTTTCATTACTGAAGTCATTATAGCTTTGCTCAGTTAACCAACGTACAAAGACTACAGTAAAATAAGCAGTCGGAGATTTAGACTGCATGTCTACAATCTGAAGCTACCAGGCCAGTTGTAGTAGTACAGGATTCACTCAGTGGAAGAAACCAATGACTCATTTCGTGCCCGTGTCCTCTGTTCACTGGTCATTTAGAGTGACATATTAGCTCACAGATAGCTTCTTACCAGCCACACTACAGACAGCACTTGTGGAATAACTCGCTAAACTGTGATGTTCTCTAGAATTTAAAGACTTGTTTGTTCTTTGAGCCTTGGGCTTAGGCAAAGGGTTACTGATTACTAACAGGGAACTTTTACCTGCATGGCATCTTACATATTTTGTACTGTGGGGGGGACCCCTAGGAAATAATGAGATTGTGCTTCTTGTCCTTTTATGATTCTTATTAGGGATGCTGGATACCCACCAGCTGTTTATACTGAAGATGAACTGTGCCACTAACAAAAAGTGGGGAAGTTGAGAAATGAACAAAAGGCATTTTAATTTTGCTTATATGTTTTCAGTTTCTGTCAGCAATGGGACTACTGGTCTTGTCAGTGGTGTGATAGCACCGCTTTTGTTCACCATTGCTGAGCCCCTTTTAGAAGGTACCATGGTAAGAGCTTAAGCACAGGTTTAATTTTTTAAGTAATTAGATGCTACTTAGTCTGAAGTACCAGAGTTCTGGTATTTGATGGTTTCATAGCTAGGTTCTAGAATCTCAAGTGACATGTTTTAATAAGAACAATCTGTTTACCGAAACTTCATACATCTTTCATCTACCAGATCTACCCCTGACCTCCGTATAACACGGAATTCCTTTCCAAGCTGAAAAAACTCTTTTTATCCAACCAGCTTCACGTATTTTCAGCCATATGCTAATAGGCAGAAAGCCAGCATATGAAATCCCATGCCTGGATTGAGTGTGGAAAGTCTGCCACTCATGCTTTTGGCAAAGGCAGCAAGGAGAAAATCACACCCCCGGAGAAGTGGGAAGTAAAGAATATTTGCAAGTATGTTTCAGACTTGCAGAGGTCTTAAATACAACTTATTTCAAGCAGTACAGTGCCTCAGTAAGAATAATACACAGGTTCGTTCTGCTGGAATGCTGGTATCGAACAGAACCAGTCATTTTTTAGTTAGGATGAAAAAATAGAATTTTCTTAATAAAAAACTACACTATCTGCCAGAAGAGTTTTTCATGATTGTTTTAAATCATGAAATACGGCATTTTAATATTAGTGAATATTGCATTTTTTCAAATTGACATCAAATTTAGAGATTTAGGTTGAAATGGTTTTTTTTGTTTGTTTTCTTTTTTAACTTCCAACCCCAATAAAAAGAACCAAACAAACACACTTTTCCTCTGTATTTATGGAGGGAAAGTTGATTCTCTCCCTGAAGAAGGATTATTCAAATTCTCCTCAGAAAGGGAATAGTTCCATTTTCAGACAGGAGTTTTAAGGAAATGGTTTTTAATATTGATATTGCAATAGCGTTTCCAAAAACCAATCTCATTAACAGGTGTTGCAGAAAACAAAGCAACAGTCCCAAAGAGCTTATATACAACAGTTGAAGCATAAGAAGCCATACTGCCATTTCACAAGTACCTTTCATGCTAACACTTCTCCCTGCAGAATGTTTTCTTCCAACAGCAACCTCTCCATGTTTTCCCAAATTCTTGTGTCCCTACTAAACTAGTTATTCCTTAGATGAAACGCTCTGTGTTAGAGAAGGAGCTTCAGAATTTAGAGCCAGATATATCTTTTCTGCAGGAGGTGAACTGCTGAGTTCTAGAGCTGAAATAAAGATTCCACTTGTTAAATTGCCATTGCCTAGAGTTGTACATTTATCATTTAATACAAATAGTGGAGCAGCAGTTCCGGACCATACATATGTTAAATGACTTGGTAGTGAGAACTAGAGAAACCACGAATCAAGTCCCTTTTTCCCTTAAACAGGAGTGGTCAGAAATACATGATCAATGCATGTGTTACAGGGTAGACTGTCACACTTCCCTCAGAATAGGGGACAGGACTGGGCAAATGTTAGGAATTTAGGAAATGCTCAGGTAACAGGTCAAGGCTGGTTTTCCTTTCTTAAAGGGACCTACTGGTGTCTAGCCACTGATTCATGATCTCGGCCTCAGCTACAGCATACATGATGATAGACTTCAAACTGTCAACTAAATCTTGCTTCCTCCTAGGTGTTCCCAAGTCTTCTTGGTCTCAAGAAAGCCCCAGGAGAGAATATTTTGTTAAAATCAAAGCAGAAGTGTAAGAGAACCACAAAAGCCAGGGTTCTCTAAGCAGAAATATATACCAGCATAGAGAAAACTAAAGACATCTGCAGTTCATCATTAGACCTTTGGCTGGTTTCTGTTTTTGTCAAATGAGTAACTTTATGTAATGATTCATGTTTTTCTCAGATGACTTTTCTCTCAGTATTATTGACAACATTTTTATTATAGTTTTCCACAACCCACTTAAAAATCCAGTGTTCATAACTTCTGTGGCCCACACGTAGTTACACATTCAAAAGCAGCTCTGTGTGTTCATGTTTCAGAGCAGTGTTGATTTGATTTACTGTAGTGAGCTCAAGTACTATGCATAACTAGTTATGCTTTCAATCAGAATATCTTCTCATTAGGATAAATAACCTAAGGCCAGGCTCTGTGCTATGACAGCAAGACTCTCTTTTCCTAAACTGAGCTAGATGTACCCTTAAGGTTCCTATGACTGTGCATTAGTAAGCACTTTAAACCCAGTATAAGCTGGAACAGCAACTTGGTGAAATCCAGCCTCCTTTTGTCCAGCTGTCTTCTCTTTTTTCTACCCTTGTGCTATCTCCCATGTGCCTGCACAAGTGTTTAGGTGACTGTGTGGTAAGCCTGGTCTGAAAGTTAATCCACCATGAGAAAGAAGAAAGACTGAACTAGATCACTTCTCTTACCTAGTTCACCATGAAGCTATGAATAAGCTTTGCCAAGCAAAGAGAAGGATGGAAAGTGGCACAACCACAGAGCACTTTCAACATCCAGCAACTGAGAGTCATAGGGATGTAGCAGTTTACATGACAAACTATTTCTGGATTTATGTACCTGGTTCTTTTAGGAAGAGACAAAAGTGTTGTTTTTTCTTCCCCACTTAAACATAGTCAACCATGTGTTTAAGGGAAGGTTGTGGAAGCTAACACTTCTGTTCCTAGACTTTCTGAAGACATTTGCTTAGCCCCACACCAGCTGGATTATGTAATGGCTGAAAGGGTAAGGCAAGTTTGCTGAGCTCCATGTTACTCTTCGGCACCTTTAGAAATGAGGCAGAAGGATGTCACTTTAAATGCACAAAATCAGAAGCACACAGTGCTACTTGGCACTCAGAAAAGGTAATGGCATATTTGCTATATTCATAGCCGTGCTGGGACAGAGAGAGAACTGGAATTTGTGTCTCAAAAATCCCTGGGCTGCAGCTTGATACAATTCCCACCTTCTGTAGTGTCTCTGAATTTCTTGCCGTGTCTAAAAGAGTAGAATTGACAGGGAGCTGATGTGAGTCTGTCTGTCAGAGGAAATAGAAAAATAAGTTTCCATCTCTATACCTCATCTATCTCTCTAGCTATCAGAGATACAGCTCCTGGCTCTCTGTCTGTCAAATACATTATGAAAGCAATTATGTCACAAGCACAGTTCTGGCTTTGCTGAATGAATCTGTCAAGAGGGAACAGACTGCCTGGAGTGTTTTGCACACAGCTCTTGGCACTAAAAGAGCAGAATATTTGGGGGGGGATAAGAAATTTTTTTTTTTTTTAAAGGCAGTTTACTGAAGTGCAGACATGGTATTTGAAATCCAGATTTCTGTGTTGTGTGGCTTGCCACTTGGATCTCCTGTTCCATTTAGAATTGATTTACTCATCTCATTCTTAAAGGGAAGGGTAGGTTTTGACATCCATTTGCAAGCAGAAGTTCTTTTAAAACTTTGTGGTGCTTGTCTTCACTGGATTGCAGAAAGGCGAAGAAGTCAGAAACCTGAAACATTACTGGTACACATCCTGGCCAGACCAGAAGACACCAGATCAAGCCCCGCCTCTGTTACAGCTAGTACTGGAAGTGGAAGAGGCCATGCAGAGTGCAGAAGAGAAGAATGCCCCTGTGATTGTTCACTGCAGGTAAGTAAAGGTGGTATCTGACTTCTAAGGGATTCTTTGCCTATAGTGGCATAGCACAGGTAATGTCCTATCGGCCATAGGTCACACATGGGAGATCTTGTCCAACTGCTTCCAAAATATGCTTGGAACTTCTAAAATTTTATGACAATAAGTTTCTACCACCAGGTGTTGCATTCAGATACAGACTGATCTGAACATAAGCTGGTGGTGACTCAGTTACTTGTCATACAGGAATGGTGTGGCCAGTAGGACCAGGGAGGTGATTCTGTACCTGTATTTGGCACTGGTGAGGCTGCATCTTGAGTTACTGTGTTCAGTTTTGGGCCTCTCACGCCAAGAAGGACATAGAGGGGCTAGATTGTGTCCAGAGAAGGGCAATGGAACTGGTGAAGAGCCTAGAGCACAAGTCTTAGAAGGAGTGGCTGAGACCCTTGGGATTGTTTAGCTTGGAGAAAAGGAGGCTCAGGGGAGCTCTCTGTAACTACCTGAAAGGAAGTTGTAGAGAGGTTGAGATCGGTCTGCTCTCCCAAGGGGCAAGCAACAGGATGAGAGGAAATGGCCTTAAGTTGCGCCAAGGGAAGTTTAGATTAGATACGGGGAAGAATTTGTTTACTGAGTGGATTATCAGGCATGGGAATGGCTTGGCCAGGGCAGTTGAGTCCTTATCCCTGGAGGTGTTTAAGAATCACATAGATGTAGTGCTGAGGGATATGGTTTAGTCAGGGTCTTCTCAGTGTTAGGTTAATGTTGGACTAGACGATCTTAAAGGTGTGATTCTGTGATTTCATTTGCCTTACCAGTAATATATGCCTTTAAGGATCTTAAAAGGTCCAGGTTGCCAAAGATTAACATACGGTGAGTGACATTGAGTAGGAAGACACACACAAACAGAAAAATTAGAATATTCAGCTTTAAGCCTCAAAACCCTCTGCTTTGTGGATTCCTTCTTTGATTTTAAAAAAGTCCTTATTAAGCCAAAGACAACAATTTAACACGTAGAACACACGAAACAGTGGCAAAGCAGATTGCAGCAAGTACTAATCAAGAGACAGGAAACATATGCAATTATTAGTAAAACTGAAGTACCCATGAAAAGCCCCTGGCAAAGACAAAAAATTCTTACATGGGAGAAGCAAAATCTTTACAATGGTTTGAAGCCTGAAGCCTGATGAGAAAATTGTAATTATCAATCACAGAGCAGAAAAAAATAGAGGAATATAGATACTTTTCTTCAGAAAGAAGTAGGATGATGTACTTATCACTCGTAGACATGAAGTACATTCTTCTGCATTGCTGACTAGAGAACGTGTTAAGCAACAGCTACTAACCATTAGTAAATGAGCTATACTGGATGATTTTCACCCAAGAGCGTTTAAAAAAAAATTGGTCCACAGGCTCTAAACCATTGAAGTTTAGTATAGCTGAGTTCTAGTGGAAAATTGGAGAAGTTACAGAAGTATAAAAGCAAGTCTTCTTTTGCCAGTGTTTTTATAAAGGTTAAGTGGGATTACTTGAAAACTACAAGTCAGTTCTCAGAAGAATTATTCCAGATAAATAGTGGAAAGCCATATAAGCAATGCAGTAGCCTTGCCAGGGCAGTATTCCATAATTTCAATAAAATATATTTTACCAAATTAATATCTGAGATTTATGTAAAGAATTTTCCTTAGTTCTTCATAAGATTTTCTCTGAAATGGTAGATGGCTGCTGTCAAAAAGCAATAGTAAATGGGATGTTATCATATAATGGGAGTGTTTTTAAAGAGACTCATGGCATGAATGATTGGTAGCCCAGTGTCATCAAAGATCCACCTATAAGATAACATGGAGTAATTGCTAGTAAAATGTCCGTATGATGCCACATGTCCAGTTTTTCTGCCTGTGTTTCAAAACAGATTTTGACAAATTGGGGAGAGTTCAGAGAAAATTAAGAAATGGTTTGTAAGAAGGTCCCCTTTGCCCTTGGAAATCTGTGACTCTCTAAGAGCTCCTTGAAGTATTATGGTATTTGCTGCAGGTAAAGATTCTGGTCACCATGTCGCTTTTGCTTTGCATACTTGTTTTGTCCTCTTGTATGGTGTCATCCCCATGACACAGTAATAATTTGGGGGGAAATGAGGTATTTTTAGTTGAAATAACTACTAAGAGACATGGTGGTAGGATTATAAAGTATTTTATGTGCTGTGGGCCAGAGCCCTTTCAGATTATCCTCAGTTGCAGTCACTTTATCTGAAGAAGGAATTTAATGGTACATGCAGCAAGCCTTGGCCAAGGCCTGTGTTACTCTGAGTACTGTAGCTCCTTTGGACTTTGTGGGAGATCCTCCGTAGAACATAATCAATGTGTTTTGGGCCTTCAATGATATAAAATAATGCACCCTTAAGAAAAAATAAATACAAATGTAATCATGAAGCTATTCTTAAAAGCAGCTTCATGTTAAAGGCAGACTAACAACCCTGTTAAGGTCCTGTGGATAATGCAGTGCTCTTGGGCAGTTTTGGAGGGGTTATGACTCTCATTCAGCCACTGAGACCTGCAGATTGTCCTGGGTCAAGTGCTGGTACTGTGACCTGTTTGGTCACAGTGACATTAGCTGGAAGATAAAAGAGCCTTTCTTTTTAACTACTGATGTACATCCATAAGCAGCAAGGAGTCCTGTGAAACCCTGAAATTTTCTTGATGAAAAGTCTTGATAAGCAAACTAGGCAGAGTAAACAAATGAGAATCCAGGACCTGAGGTACAGAGAGCTTCAGGGACAAAAGTTTTAAATCGGCTAGGTACCTCCATCACAATTATTTGAAGACTGAGATGAGTTCTTAGTAAGACCATCTCCCAGACTGCCATTGAATTGCCTTGATCATTCTGTAATAGAAGTTAAATCAATTCCAACATAGGTGTTTCCCCAGCAAGCATAAACTCAGACTAAAAAAACCTGTCTGCACAGAGAAATAGTATTAGGACTTTGTGGGCAGCAGCTAACTTCGAACTCCATTGTTGCTTGTACAGTTGTTGCCACTGTTTTTGTATTACAACTCTAGTGCAGTTTAAATGGAAAGAGGATTTCTTGCAGTTGTGTCAAGTAATTAGTCCTGAGTATGCTTGCTTAATTATTTAATGCATGAGAAGGGCTGTCAGCCTTTGCTGCTAGTTTCTCATTAGGTGATAAGAAGGATTCACAGCTTCAGTAGCACTGTGCCTTTGAGACTAAAATCAATCCTGGTCATTAAGCAAGGACTGAGTCAGATACAGAGGTGTTTGGGAAGGACAAAGAAATGTCTTTAATAGTGAAGTTGTTACATCCTGTGTTAATTCAGAGAATTGCTAGAGCATAGATCTGATCAGCAAATGTCATCACACCATACTGCTGTTAGCTCGAGTTACTTAAGCAAGGGGGTGGGGATTTACTGCACATGTGAATGAAAATAGCTTTCAAAGAAGCTATTATGATTAATAATCTCAAAACAAGGGTTGCCCTCAAGCCAAGCCTATCCAAGAGATACTGTTTAACTACTTCTTTTCAATGGTTGAATAATGACTTCGATATCATACTGGGTCAAACAGTACCTAATAGTCCATTTTAAGCACTGTATGTGCAACTGTCACCCTTTTGGTGTGAGTGGCTCACACTTAATTGTGGTGTCCTATTGAAGTTAGTAACTTTTCCTAGTTACGGCTTTATATTTGCAAGCACCCACCTGGCAAAGGTTGGAGGAAGGAAAGTGATAATGGGGTTTGATTGCTGTTTTAATGGTGCTCATTTAACAAGAAAGTTCCAAAGCCATTCTGATATCTCCACTGCCTCTTTTTGCTTTTCCCTCCCTTAGTGCAGGCATCGGGAGGACTGGCTGCTTTATTGCAACTAGTGTCTGCTGTAAACAGCTGAAGAGCGAGGGCATAGTTGACATATTGCGAACAGCCTGCCAGTTACGGTTAGACAGGTAAGAAAGCCTGTTTCCTTTCCAGGAAAAAAACAAAACCAAAATGGTAATCTTTCCCTTTATATAGGGAGAAACAAAGTTGTGCTCTTCTAAGCAATTTTGACTTGTAATTTTTGCCTGTTTTATGAGCAGCAAACATTAATGAACAGCCCTAGAACTGAGGTAGCTTCACAGCTGGCATCAAAATCTGCAGAGCTGCACAGCTCAATGGAGCAAGGGATGACCTTTCACCAGCTGAGGAGTTGGCCCCATGTTCATACAGAAGCAAAGGCTCAAAGGTCTGCTATACTTAAGTTCAGAGCCACAGATCAGCACCTCGCTCCCAGGGAGCAGTAAAGAAATCTGGCCTTTCCTACTCAGAGCTGTGAGAACTGTTGGGAGGGTATGGCTGCTTGGGATATTGCAGGGAAAGGGAGAGTATGCAGTGTTTGCAGACATATGAAAGGAGCTGTGAAAATCTCCAGAAATTCAATGGTTTCCAGTTAAGCATTTCTTAACACACCACCTTGAGTTTGATTATGAAGTAAATAGACTTGAATTTTGCACCAGAGATGTTATTTTTCCTCTCCCACTGGTTTCAAGTGCCATCAAAACATGTCTCAGTGCTCTCTCTAATGATAATGATAAATGTAGTCGGGGGAAGAGATGTCACGAAAAACATACCAAAGATTTTTCAGAGGGAAAAAAAAAAAAGAACCTCAACCCCACGCTGAACTTTATTTCAGAGGAAAAATTATGCTTAGTGGGAGGCAGAAAATGAAATGCTTGCTGCCCTGCTGAGGCCCTGATAGACAGGGACCAGCAGGGGCTTATAGGTTTGGCTATTTCAATGGATTTCAGGCCACATAAGGAAAGGCTTCTTGAGAAAATGAAAACCAAAATATGAATAGTGAGCGCTGATTAACCATGGCCAAGTGAAATATCTAGCTGGGTCTGAAATATCTTGTCTCCATGACTAATGTTACACAGGAAAACAGCCATACAAATGAAGGTTGAAGATACTTGCTTACAAATGTGCTTGATACAGAAGGCCAATTAAAAACACTATCTTTGCAGGGAGAGGGGAACTGGCAGTCATTTGTAGAGGGAGATCACATTTAAAGAATGCCACGGAGGGAAGGGAAGACTGGAAGGACCTCTTTAGTTGCTATGTACATCTCAGGAGTGGGATGGGATAGAAAAAGCCATGTAAATGTCACAGGAGAAAATACTCAAGATGGAAAGCTCTCAAATCACCATCCTTGCTACAGAAGAGCACGATTTCTTCAAGGATTGAAAAAATGGGGCTTGTAGTCTTTTGGAAGCCATGCTGTTACTCACTGTCATTTGCACTAAACCCCCACAAAAGCTCTGGGTGACTTTAAAAGCAGCATGAGATGGTGTCCGAGCAGCTATAGAATGGAAAACCCTCTCTGTCTTCTCTTCCTGTTTGGTGGTTACTGGCTAGAGAAAATAGGATGGGTGGAAAGGAGTCACCAGGGACTTACGGATAGGAGGGTTGGATGCAGGCCGGAGCAGACATGTAAAGGAATGCACCTCACAGCTTTACAGCAGTAGAGGGCTTGACATTATCCCTGAGAACCACCTGTGGGGTTGCTTTGGGTTGAAGAGAACAAACATTTCTTTCCCTTAATTCCCTCACAGATCCCTTGGAAAAATCCTGTGCACTGGGCTTTGCACCAGTGGCCAACAGTTGGTCCTAAAATAACCTAGTATGACTAAGGAGAGGAAGTGATCACCCCTGCATCCTTCCCACAGTGCTGAGACACATTTTCTTCCTTTCCCCTAATGCAACTTGGATTTAAAAGGTTTCTGTGTCAAATAGGGGTGAAAACGTCATTTCTCTATCCTGTACCAAAACCTGGACAGCAACACGAGTCATGGCGTGCGTGCATGTAGGAAGTGGAGGAAGCCACCACATAGCAGGGAACCAGATTAGAAAAAGAAGAAAATAATTTCCTCTGGTCTGGAGTTCAATGGCCACCCTAGTGCTTCTGTTGCTACAACGTCAGGGTGCAACCTCCCTGTTAATGGAATTGCATGGGGAGTAATTACCAGATATGACTAACGTTGCATGTGTGTCATGGACTGACATAAATATATTTCTATGCTGTGTGTGACACAGGAGGTCCCAGAAATAAATCAACTGTATTAGGTGGAGCAGATGGGGAGGAGTTGCTCAGTTGTGTGTTTGCTACCTTTGCTTATTGATGAGAGGTTGGAGCACGGGTCCCTGCCCTTCCCTGCTCATTGTTAAATCAAGCAACTGCTTAACAAAATATCTGTAAGAGGCTGAGGAAGGAGATGAGATTGTCTTGCCCACTCATTGACCCCTTAGAGGTATGGTTACTGTGTGACCCACAATTGTTAAGCTGTTTCCCACTGAAAAGGGCAGTCTCCAGGAAAGGTGCCAGCAGTCTGCTGTCTGTAACTTTCTCTGGTGAAGGTTTCTGAGGGAATGGATTGCTTATGCTTTTCCTCAGACTGATAGAGCCTGGCTGGCACTGGCCACCCATGGGTTCCCATGTCCCTCAGCCCCACTTGTCATTTCAGCCTCCTTTTGGCACTGCATTCCTGGGATCTGTGCATCAGCACCAGTGCTGGCACAATTCTGCATACACCTTCTGTGAGTTTGAGCCATGGAGTTTCATTATTTTCATAATGGATTGTCACTGTTGATGAGGTACTCTTAGCAGAATTTTAAATGTTAGTAAAAACTGCTTAAAATGGACAACTTTACCTTTTTGTTCATTTCTGTCTCCCGCCATAGTGCTCGTGATAATTAATATGATACTTGCAGAAATACACAGGCTAATGATACATGGAAAAGCAAACTGTGCATTTCCTTTGAGGTTTGTAGTTTTAAAGAGAACAGCAAAAGCTGAAATAAAAAGCTGAACAAAACCAGATTTCTGTGCTGGCAGTCTTTTGTACCGATCAAGGTGAGCATGGCAGTGAGTTCAGTACAAATCTGCATTGTTGTTTAAGTACCACTGTCTGTTCCAGAATCCTGCTGGCCATTCCCTAGATTCCTGGTGAACATGCCAAAAGCACAAAATGGGATGGCACAGAGGAAAGAACCCTCATTCCAGAATGGGAAATTTGTGTGCTACGTTGGTTGTCTAGGCTGGCGTGGCCTCAGCCCCTCTGTAGTCCTGAATCTAGTCCCTAGTACAGCCAGAAAGTCTTGGACGAGCTGCCTCCCCTCTTTATTCCCCCTGCTCCCATCTTTCCAACTGGAGCTTTGGAGTGGGAATTGTTTCATACTGTTTAAAATGGTGCTTGGAGTGAGTACAGGTGCTCCAGTAATACAAATGTAAATAATGGTGGTGTTGCCTTACTGGGTGAGGAGGGCCTCTGCCAAGAAAAAGGAAGGTAAAGCCCATTCCTGTTCTGCCTACCTTCTGTGCCCTGGTTAGCAGAGACTTTCAAAAGGGAGCTCAAGGTCATACTGTGAGCTGGTTGCAATCAGTAGGCACCTTGCGCTCATTTCAGGAAGCTTTGGAATAGACCTTTTGTGACAACCTCCATGTTATCTGTGTCATTTTCTCCTATGTTTGCACATAATAAGGCTGCTGTTTCCCACCCCTTTTTTTTTCCTTTCATTTTCAGGGGAGGAATGATCCAGACTTGTGAGCAGTATCAATTTGTCCACCATGTCATGAGCTTGTACGGAAAACAGCTTTCTAGAGCAGCAGAAGAATAAGTGTTCATGGTATTCCTAAAGGCTAAAACCAAGAGAACTTTTTGACTGCATTCAGTTATATTTCAGATCTGATAAGAGACACATGGTAACCTGGCTGTCTTATATGGAAAGAAGGATATATTATTTTACTTTGATATTGCTTTTATGCTCTTGTTTGCATTGACAGTTAAGAGCTGAGGTACGCCTTGTCTTAAACATATGTGACAGGACATAATCTTCACCAAAAAAGGTTTATTTATACTGTAAATAAGAATAGTAGCTTCATTTGTTACAAAAGCAAGGAAAAAAAATCAGAAAAAAAAAATACGTCTTCAGTTTGCTATTTTTAAAAGATCATTGCTAATATATCCAAATACAGTGTGAAACATTTCCAATTGTCATGCTGAAATGTGCCGTACGTTGATTAAGCTTGAAAGTAACTTTTTGCCTCTTTCTGATTGTTTTTACATATAAAATTACCGAATACTGTGTATATCATAAACCTTCTGAGCCTGTGCGTTGAAAGGTTCAAGTAGATTCACATTGAAATGGTGTTTCATACATCATGTTTGCTTGTTTATTTTTTCTAAAGCAGTCCACCACCAGTGTTACCAGAACTAAGGGGAAACAAATTTTTCAATGATGCAAGTCAAATTCTTACTAGCAACATACCTCAGAATCCTGACAGCTGGTTGAATCTGAGGTGAACAGTAGAAAATCGGAACGTAAATTCTTTGTACTACAGCTTTTCATTGTCAGTATTTTGGCACCTCAATCTGCAATCAGATTTCATTTTTGCAAGTAGTTTCCCTTTTTACGTAGTCAGAACACAATACAAATACAATTTCTTCTGAAATTTGAGGTTTGAAATCAGGTGAGGAATTTTGGCTTTAATTCATCTTTATTAAAAATGTAAGAATAAAATAACTTGTATTTTATGAATTTAAACTTGTTTCAAAGCTTTGAGGGTGCCAAGTGCTCATTAAAATTAAAGCAAATCCTATAGGCAGCTTTAAAAAAAAAAAGGCAATCTGGTTATGTTGGCTGCTTTTTGATAGTTGTCCTTAAACCAAATTTAGAGAATCATTAGCTCATTCTAATTGTTAATGCAACAGTGTTTCCTTTTCAATAATACAGACTGCTGCCAGTGCTTTTCTTCTTAGACCTCAATGAGGCTGCGAAGATTGTACTTTGTGCTTAATGCTTAAAGGTAAGCACATGTTTAAGTGCTTTATTGAGCAGAGAAAAATGGAGGAACACAAGACCGTTAACATGAAAGATGAGTGTTTTGTGAATAGAAGCTGTAATGATCTACTATAAATATTTTTTTTTTCTTCTTTTTATTTGTAACAATAGCCAAAACCCACTGCTTTTATTAGTGCAGGAGATTCTGAGAATTTACTGCGCTTCCTAATCAGGAGAAGGTAAAGCAGCTCTCGGAACAATAAGGGTTGATCCTGCTCCCACTGAGGTTTTGCCATTGACGTCAGCAGGTGCAGGGTAGAACCTGAAATGTTACGCTTACAATTTCATCACTGTGGGGAAAGTTTCCCAATATTTCAGTACACATCCTTTGTGTTCATTCTGTATCCATGAACCTGTAAAAATCCTGTCAGCAGGGTTTGCATGAATGTGTGGCAAAATGTGTTATCTTTAAACCACTTGATTTTATTGCTGTATTTAAAATGTTTCCTTCAGTGAGAAGCTAGCAGGAAGAACTGGCATTCTTTTTAAAAATACTGGTGGTAGTCATTAAATAGAGCAATAAACTTAAGCTTTTGAGCATAACATGACTGTTAGTTTTATGTAAACCTTGCTAGAAAATTCCCCACTGCTACTGACTCTTTCAAAGGGGTAACGCTGTTTGATCTGAGCACCCCTTAGAAATAACAAAAGCACCACTGATGTTCTGAACAACATCGTAAGTGGAACTCCCCATAAATGTTTTCAGCTGTTCAGTGCCCTTCGCTGTCGAAACTGGCGCAGTGAATAAAATTACTTGTTCTGTCATCAGCTTCCTGTGCATCTGCTACAAAATATTTGTTGTTTATTGATAGAAGTGTGCATGCAGGAGTGAAGTTCAATGTACAAGTTGCCTCCTATGCAAGGAAAATTCCTAGAGGAGAATTGCTTTATGGCAGACAAGGTACAAAGTGTCTTAAGATACTGACTTTGGGGTCCTTGTGCAGATCCTCAGCAGGTATTACTTGGCAGTGCTTCACTGATGTGAGCAGAAGTGAATGATTTATACTGATGAAAGAAATCTAGCCTGCTGTCCACTCCCATTCTGTGTATGTGGAATGTCCTGAGAGAGTGCTCATTGATAAAATCAGGCTGCTTTGCATCAATTCACTAGTAAAAACAAATGTCAGCCTAGTTGCACAGTCTAGTTATGAGGGCTGTGCTGACACCATCTCACACCAGGCAAGAGCATGCCACTTGGTCAGGATCAGAATGCCTCTCAAAGCGTTATTTTGTCTAACAGATTTGGAGCTAATCCTCCTACTTACTCTTTGGCCTCACCTAATTATTTTATTTGTCTCTGTCCTTTTCTATCTCCGTTGGTTTTTGTTTTGTTTTGGTTTTTTTAATAGAATTTGAGATCTGAAGGACCTTTTATCAGCTGTTCTGATCTCTTCTGACAGCAGCAGTAATCTTAAGTAGTGTTTAGGATTAGCAGAAAGGAGCTCTGGCCATGCAGAAGCACTTGAGATGAGTGGGGCTACTGCTTCTGCAATCAGTATGTTTGAAACTGAGCTGATAAAAAGAACTAAGCTAAGCCTATGTGTCTTACTAGACTTCTCTTTTTTACTGGTTGCTCTTTCTCTAGTAAAAAAAAATTCCTAGCACACTTCATCCACACTGTGCAGCTCGCTGCCCAGGCCACTTTGTTCCAGAAACTACAGCATTAATACCTACAGCACAGTTGTTTCCCACAGGACTGAATTCCTCTCTCCAGGTGGGTTAGTATATAACAAATTTGAGATGACTTTATTTAGAACTAACTGTGATGTTTTCTGTTTCATATGTTTGTTCACAGGTGGTGAATGGGGCAGAGCCCAGCTCTGTGCCTCACTTGTTCACACTGCTTATTTGGTCGTTGGCCATCACTAAAGAAGTGTTATCCTGTTTATGTTTCTGTCATGGTAACAGACTAATGACACACTCTGTCCTTTTGTAGGTACTCTGAGATCAGCAGATACACAGAGTTACGTAAAAATAAAAACTAAGGTTGTACTTGAAAGTAAGAACTGTCCCCAGGTAAAGCACGTGTCTGACTGAAGGATCAAGGTAAAGATAACTTGGTCAAATTATTCTGACACATCAACTACCTAGCAGTCATGTACAGTAGAGTGTCACATTTGCTTGCAAGACTCTCTAAAGTAGCTAACAATTCTGGACATTTCCTCTACAGTTTGTCTGCTTTGGAAAATCATATCTTTAACCCGTGAATTTACAGTTGCAAAAGGGCTTGATGCTGAAGAGATCACTAAACAAGGCCTTGGTTCCTGTCAGTTCCCCACTGTCTCTGGAGCAGAGGAACCATGCAGCTTGCACACACGTGGTCTTAGAAAGCTTCTGTCCATTGATTGGCAAGTTGGCAGGTTTTAGGAGTGGACCTGCACTATTACTTTTGATGTGTTCTTTCCCTGGATACCATTTTAAACAAAGAGAAATGGTGAATTTACTATTTGTTAATCACAACTGTGTGTGTCTCTATTCTGACATGAAGCATTCTTTATTCATTTGCTATGGAGAAAAAACAAAACACTTTTTCTGAGATACATTGGGAATAACCTTGTTTTTTCTATCCAGTCTGTAGATGTATATTCGCTGATGTCTACAAGAGTGACTATCAACTTGGGATAATGGGGCAGCTCAGGAGTCCTGCAAGAAAAAATACTGTTCAATTTCAAAGTGCAGAAGAAATACGTGAACGAAAGCAGCATTTGCTGCATAAGGGACAGGCAAAGAACTTCATGCTCTAGACATCACAAGCATTGTTTTCTAGTGTCTGTAAGCAAATTTCAAATGTTCACAAAGAGGTGAATTCCTATTGCATGCAAGAAAAGAGAAGACTCTGCTCTGCTCTGAGTACTGATAGAGATCAGGCTCCAGCACCTCAATAAAACAGATGCCATGTTCTCATGGCAATGGTGTCAAAGTCACAGAAGATGGTACAATTAACTTTGGTGCAGAAGACCTGCCCAAGCTTATGCACCATATAATCCCCAGCAGGCAGTTGTGTTGGGTTTATCGAATTGATAGCAAAGCTGCATGCAGAAAAGAGCTGAATCGTTTACTCAGGAATCAAAAGACATGTTGGCTCCAGAGCTGGCAGTGTGGCTCAGAGCATTTAAGAAGATAAAACTTTAACAGTCTGGCAAAAGACTCCAGTATTGCAATTCATGGCCTTTTCTCTCTGCTGGACCATGCTTCTTTTTCTCTTAGCTACTTATTGCTTCTTAGGCTTAAAATGGAATTAAATAAGTCACTGCATTGGACTAGTTTTAATCTAATATGTGGATAGCCAGTGTTTTCCAGGTATCACCTCTGCCCTTGGAGAGAGCCTGTCTTGCTAGATACTCTTCACAGGGCTCATCCTCCTCTGTGTACCTTTTCATCACTACATCTCAGAATTTTGGGAATAGAGAAGTCTACAGTACCATGCATATTACTAAAGGTATTTCTCCTTTGTAGTGTTTGTCTGAATCAAAGTTTTCTTATTACGTCCAACCTTAACTCCCCTAGTCCCAGTAGCAGCTGTAAGGTGTCTGCTTTCCTCTGAAAAGGCAGAGGCAACGCTTCTCTCTAGGGACCAAAGGGAAACAATCCTGCACAGATCCTTTTGCTCTTTTCTCCTTTACATGCTTAGCTTGTTTGCTTCTGAAGTGGACTCCAGAAAGACTGTCAGGAATTAAGTGAAAACTAATGAGGCACAACAGAAACCTCCTCTTGTAAATCAGCTTTGACTCCTTTTGTCTCAAAAGAAGGAAGACCAGATGTGATTGGTTTCACTACATCCACTGTCATCTTCATGCTTTAGGCTGCTGAGAAGAATATGGAGAGGAAACACTCAAGCATTGCAAATTTGAGGGTAACAAAATTGATCATTCAGAGTCACTCTTTCCCTTTTTGAGGCCTGTGTCTGGCACCATGTCCAGACTTAAGGATCCAAACCAAAAGATGTTCTCATTCATATGCATTGTTTTTCCCCCAGAGCAGGGTGTGTGTATGTGCATGTGTACGCACGTGCCCACTCAGTGTGCCACTCTAGCTGGTGTAGGAACAGAAGCATGAAGGAGGATTCATGAGCGCTGTGAAATGAACACAGAAAGGGACTGCCTGTTTTTTGAGTCATTTTGGATAGGTGGGAGGAATTGGAAGGTGTTGGCAGTGTTTTGGTTTTGCTGGGGAGAATGTGATTTCCAGCCCAGATACTAGGTTTCTCTGTATAAGTTAGGCTCCTCTTCCTGAATTAGAATATTGAAGAGGTAAGTAAAGGTTGGCTCCTTGATAGATTCATTAGACAAGCAATAAATAATACCTTATCCACTTCATAGCGTGACTAATCCTATTTCCATGCACTTCTGATTTGGTAAATGCATCTGTGTTAACAAGAATGCAGACTTTTAGAGACGAGAGCACAAAGCCTCCTTCTTCAGCCTGTGAACTACAGCATGTATTTATTTTGGCTGTCTGTGGGTGGTAGGTTCTGCTCACTGGAAAAGTTGACATGGTTCAACCTATGCACATTGGTTGGTTATTTTTGTTTGTTTGTTAAATTTTTTTACCTTCCTCTTTCTTTCCTGGGATAGAGAAGTCATCTTAAGATCATCAGGAAAGTGCTATATTCCTGGGGGGGGTGGTAGCCATTGTTTTTTCCAGAATTTACATCTGGAATTATTCCTCTCAGCCTCTAGAAATTGGTTATATTTTTATGTCTTTTGATTTTCTAAGTTCCTGTGTTTTGCAAAGCAAAGTACCTCCTGCACTAGACTCCCTTTTCATCTGAATTTAACATAAATACAGAATAGATAACAGCTGGCTGTTCCAAACAGAAATCAAATGCAGTTTGTTAAGAGAAGCAGCTTATTGCCCCTAGTTTAGCCTTCATTGCAAGCAAAATACGTAGTTTGTGTCCTTCAGAATGAATGGACCTGTGCACACATAAAATGGCCTCTTGTAGCCGTGCTCTTTCAGCACTGCTGCTGTGAACACTGATAAATTAAGAAAGAGCAAAATACTCAGGCTGAGATGCGTAATTAATTTTCTTCTCTGGAAGTACCTTACTCTCTGAGTAAGTCCTTCTCCATGTGAAGAAGGGTAACAGAATCTCAGACTTATTAAGTAGTATAGAAGAGAACTGATTAAAGCAAGACCTCTGTAAGCTAAAGATGTGAACTGATTTTCTGAAGAGCCTAGTCCCTGTCTGAGTAGCTGAACCAATTGGCTGGACTTGGAAATGGTGGAAACTGCTGCTGGTAGAACTAGAAATAAACAAATCCTGCCCCATTTCACTGAGGTGTGAAAGGAGCACTGGAGAGACTGACACAAGCACCAAAGCAGGATTTGTTGAATGTCTAACTGTTTAAAACTGGATTCACATATTTTGGTTTTAACCTGAAAACCAACACTGGTAAGTTGTTTAATAGTCTGTCTTTCATGAAAGTTTTGAAATGGTGTCACAATCAATTATAAAAGTTTAAGCCTCAAACTTGAAGTTTTATTATCCTGTTATTACAAGAATGAGAAACTGCTGAAGCCAGTGTAAAGGATGTAGTAACATAGCCCACAAGAGGCCAGTATATATTTAAATTTTGAGTTACTTAAAGCCATGTTTGTCCAGTGTAATGGGACCAAGGCATTGTCCTAGGAGTGCAACAATCTAGAGGACTTCATGTAAGCCGAGGGACACAGAAAGGCCAGTAATGGTCTTGAAAACTCCTGTGTCTTAGTAGGAATGATCAGGACCTTAGCTGCTAGGGAAAAACAAAACAACAACAAAAACGCACACAAGAAAAAAGGTAAAATATACCTAAACACATATTCTCAAGAATGTCCTAGTACTTTGTATTCTGTGGCTATGGGCAGGCAGGGTGGAAATTGGTTATGTGAGACCAATAGCTCTAGTCTCCTATCTGCTTTGTTTTTCCTTTCCTTCTCTTTCCAAGAAAAGAAACTTGTGAAGTACCAATCTGAAGTACAACTCATTAAGACACTTAAAACCAGGAGTAAAATAGCTGCAAAAAGTATGGTGTAGGGAAGACTCAGTTACCTACAAAAGTCCAGTTATGCCTCAGTGATTAGAATCAAATAGTCCCTTTACTGCAAACTCTCCTGCATACAGGGACCAGTCTTAGCATAGCTGTATGCAGAAGCATCCCCACCGGAAACAGGCTGTATGATGGCAGAATTGTTTTCCATAGTAACACCTCCTAGGTGATGCACAGCAAGCTGATATAAGATGGGCTGCATCTGTGCAGTGTGGTTTGCCTTGAGGAGAGAGTATTTTTGTTCTTCTCAAAGGCCAGCACGCGGTCTACCATTATTGCAAGAGTACAGGTATTGTCCCTGCATCAGCCACTGCCTTTGATTAGAAACATTTTGTCTTGATTATTATTGCCTTGGCTTAAAGCAACTTGCTCACAGTTCCCAGCCACCCCTACTGAGAGCAGGATGTGCACAGGCCCTTGTACCATTCACACACTTAAGAGAGCTGGGAAGGTCCTTGATTAAGGAAAAGTGTAATGACATAGTGTGACTAAATCAGAATAATCCAAGCTAGTAGTAGAGTTTCTGTTGATTTTTCCTGGTGTAAAATGAAGACCTTTTGCTGTTAACCACAGAAAAATACCATGGTTCCGGCAAAGTGTTTGCATGGAGCTGTTAGAAATTAGTATTCAGGGCCAGCTCCTTACTGGTCAGTCTGGCTGGGAAAAAAGTAGTTTTATCTGAACTGAAGAACTAGTTCATATAAAAACCAAACTAAATGGCTTCATTCTCATGGGAAAATGCAGCTCTTTGGAGCCTCCAGAAATGAACAGTTTAAAGGAGGATGA
This sequence comes from Ceryle rudis, assembly GCA_033439905.1. Lineage (NCBI taxonomy): Eukaryota > Metazoa > Chordata > Aves > Coraciiformes > Cerylidae > Ceryle > Ceryle rudis. Next base: position 77,468 of record JAAGNO010020164.1, read on the forward strand.
TTTGTCTTAAACTATGGGCATTTGTCTAGACATAGCGCATGAGTAGCACTCAGGAGCTTAACATAGCTTGTGCAGAACAGAGTTAAGTCCTGATGGGCCTGTTGATATGTCCAGTTTTGATACCTTTCTTGAATGACATCGAGCATCAAAGCACCTTGTATCACCCCTTTCAGCAAGGCAGCCCAGTTTTCCCATTGTGTAGATGACAAGACAGAGAGAGCAAATGACTTGCCCAAAATCCTGCAGAAAGACTGGAAAGAAGGAAGGAATGGATCAGCAGTCTCCTGTGGACAGCTAGTACTCTTCCTGCTGTGCCAACCTTTCTCTCCCAAGAGTTTTAACTGACTGGGGCAACTCGCTGTGTAACTTTGTTTCAGGGCTGCTTCTTGTATCCACCCTTTTCCACTCCTGGTAAGTAAATCCTTCAAACAGTGCTGCTCTGTACCGCTTGATTAACGTTTTTTTTTTTTAACACAATCAAAGAGGTTGTTTCCAGCAAGTCTTCTGCTTTATTGGCCGCTCTCTTTTAGCGTGGTGTCATGCTCCATTGAGAGCCTTGCTGGAGAAAGCATTCCTGAATTTGTGGAAAAACCTTGTCCACCGACAACACCCAAGGGTGAGTAACAACAATTTCTGGTGAAATACAGTAGTTTACCTAGTACATGCCAAAAACTGACTGCATCTTCAGGTACTCTTAGGTGTATTTATCCATCTCATGAAGGGAAATGTGGTGCATCATCTTTTACACTGTGGAAGAGTGGTAAACAAAATTAGATGCGAACTGCAGTTACCTATACCCATTCCCACTGGTTTTAGAGCTTTGTCACAGATCACTCACAATCAGTGGAAAAGCTGCTGTTTATTCTAGCTGATGGAAACTTGTCCACACTGATTTAAATACAGCACTTCTTGTTTATGCAAAACTCATGGCCGAGTGATTTGGCTGGGGCTGGAAGAATGTGACCTTTAATACATAGGTAAATAAGCCTATCCATCATGTGTAATCTCTCCCATATGACAGATATGTGACTGTCTAAAGTGAAAGAAAGATCATATGAGTCTTTATCACAAAAAATCACAAATCATTCCTGTCAGTGAGCAGAGCTCTGCTAATGAACACATTTCAGTCCCAAAGTGGTATCTGTGATGGATGTAAAGTTGAAATAAGTACAGGAAATAAAGCAAAGCAGGGTTAATCTAATCTCCTCCGTAAAGCAGACGGGAAAAGAAACCAAGCATTTAAAATAAACCCAAACAGAGAAAGTAGGTAACAGCCCCCTGTTCAATTTCTGTTATTTGTTCATTAATTCCAATGTTTCTTCCTGAATTCTAGGAGACAAAACAATATTCTGAACTAAAGTTAAAGGTAAATCAAAGCCCAGTGTAACATGGAAAGGAGAGAGAGGGTCCCAATAGAAGGACCCAGAATGCTTTTGACAGTACTTTTAAGAAGCATGTGCTAAGTTAACACACCTTTATTTTTTTTCTTGCCATTAGCTCTTTTTTTTTTTATTATTCCCACAATAAAAACTGTAAAAAACCCACAGCCCTAAACTTAAGTACTACAGTATTCCTCAGAAGCCACAAAAATGTCCCCATTTGCCTACTGCAGTAGTGCTACTTTCAAACACCGCTGTGTGTTTATGGGGCAGTTAGTGATCAACAGAAAAAAGAGTGTTAGAGCAGGAACCTTTAGTTTTGTTACCTACTTTTGTGTTTATCATAGTGAGGCCCTAATGCCTCTTGTGTGTCATTCAGACAAAATCAATGCTAAACCTTAGTAATTCATAATATTATTGGGACGGGTCCCCATTTGCCCCTGTTTAATTTGTGATGTCCCATGGCTGCAAAAGTTCTACCCTTTTTCTGTTCTTTTCCTTGCTTGCTCTGTCCCTTTATCTTCTCTTTTCTTAATTCTTAGTCCATTTTAACTCGCCCCTTCTCTCAGGCAATCCTTTGTTTACAAGTCTGCCAGCCAGGGCAGGTCAGATTCTCTTTTCCTAGGATACTTGAGTCTTAAGTCCAACAGCTTCCATTCACCCTCCTCTGGTCTCTGTATTGCTTATGCAGTTCAGGGGTGATCTCACCTTCAGTGCAGAGCACCGGAATAAAAGGACCTCTCTAAGAAGAAATGTGGCTTCATTTTGCTGCCTTAAGCCAAGAATGGACCTGATCCAAAATACTTCACTGTCAGTGGGAAGACTTCTGTCTGTTTCTGGGGCTTTGGGAAGGCTGTGAGGGATCTTTAGAGAGGAGAAAGCATTGGATTTGGCCTGAGAATTTCTAACCTCAGTGATTCTGGATTTTCAACAGGTCAATTCTGTTAGTGATTAAAAAAAAAAATGCCGATTTAAACACAAATAAAAAAAAAATCACTAATACATTTGCCATATCCACTCCCTACTGCCACAACCTATGTGGAGGTTTTGCTAAATTGCTTTCTCTGTTGGTTTTTTTTTTTTTTTCTTTTTTTTTTTTTTCTTTCAGATCTGAATGTTTCTCCTGAGATGATACTGATAACTACAAGTGTGTAGTACCCAGTACCCACCCTGATGCCATCTACACAGCATCCTTGCCACAACTAAAGGTAGGCTCTAGAGGTCTGGCTCTGACAGTGGTTACACCAGTTACTAACAACTAAGCTTGGAAGAATTCTGAAGTTAGACAAAATGGAGAGTCTTTGCAAGGCAGATTTGCTGCAGGTGGAGTGGGGTGAAGCAAGATGAAAGAATCTAACCCCTGCTGACTTTAAACTGAGTACGGTGTATTTTGCCCTCTGTGTCCACTGCCTAAAAGACCATGTTTCTAAAGGTGCAAGTGTTGTGCTTATTATGGGGGAGAGCCTTTGTTTTTCCTGGATTATCTGAGAAAAGATGACAGGAAGCATATGGGTATGAAATGCATGCTGTGAATGGGAACGACCTGGGCACCTCTTTGTGGCTGACAAGAAACTCTGTGTTGTGCTGATAGGTCATTGTTGTCCTCAGATACATGAGGTTCTGTGTACAGTGTCAAAATCTGCAGACAAGCATTGGAGGGTCAAAACTAGTGGGCCAAACTGTGGCCTACTTTCTTTTCTTATATGTCTTTGCAACATTCATGATTCACTGGTCTTTGTAGGCTGGAACAGAAATGTAACATTGTACAAGTCATAAACCAGCCCACGATTACTGGAGTGCCCGTGTGAAAACACCTTTCCTGAGATACCATATTTCAGTTTGAAGCCTAACTATTGCACATAATAAGCCAAATTCTCCACTGACGTCAGTGTGATAGGGGTGTGAGTCACTACTGAATTTGGAGCAGTTTTAGTGGAAAAGATGGAAATGATAAAATGCACCTTGGCACTGTTGTTTTAGTGGAAGTGAACTTTGCTCATACAGGACTTGGGAGTGAGTGGATGGGCCTGAGCATAATGAGAACAATCCTTTTTTTATGTGCATACCTTTCCTACAAAAAGCCAAATGTGTTCTTTCTTTTGAAAGAAAACCAACCACATTATATACAGCAACTTGTTTTAAAGTGTTGTTGCCCATCTATAGCACTATTGAAGCAAGACCGTCTCTTCAAGATAAGCTTTGCCATAAGTACTGTGTTTAAAGTATAATATTTAGCTTTTTGATAAAGCCCTTAGCAGGGCTTGGGCACAGGCTGTTTGGTAGCGTTGCAGATGATCTTACTTCAGCCAAACAGTGATCCTGTGCCAGGCACTGCAGCACTCTTGACACATAATGCAGGAAGATGTCAGTCCAGCTTTGCCAGGTATGCTTCTAGGTGTTGTCTGCAATTGCCTGAAACCATTTACAATGGCCTCCAATAAAGGGGGGGGGGGGGGGGGGAAAAAAAAACTGGGGGAAAAAAAAAAAAAAAAGGAGGGGTTTTTTGTGTAAAGGTTTTTTAAAGACTGGCCGACACTCCTCAGAAACATGGAAATGTTTTTGGTAG
>JAAGNO010020166.1:0-32012 GCA_033439905.1 Ceryle rudis
CCCCCCCCAACAAAAAAAAACCGCCACACCCAAATAAAACACAACAAAAAACCAACCAAAAACCAAGCGAAGGCCCTGATAGCTACTCTTGAAGATAACCCTTTCAAAGGCCCTCCAGTCCCTTGGAACTTTTCTCTGACCCTATTCTATTCAGTTACAATTTATTAAAAAAAAATAAAAAAAAGTGTCACATCAAAGCTATGTACCTTGTATGTGTATAAGTCAAAAGCACAAGTCATAGCCTATTTTAAGCATTTCAGTAACTGATGAAGAATCACCCAGAAATATGATCCTGCAAAGGCTTAACTTTCCATAATAAACACAATCCTACTGCTTGACTACTCACAGCATGCATCAAGTCAAAGATTCACACAGAATATGACCAAAATTTTGCTGTATTAAAGTCACCTTAAACACAAATCTATGAGTGAAGAACAAAAAGTTTTATTGAAAAAGCCTCAAATACACAGTTATCTCAGTAACTGAATCTACCACATAAAACTTCATGAAAGAAAGGAAATAATAACAGCGAGGCTTAGTGGCTACTAGAAGACGTAGAAAATGTATTATTTTCATCAGTCACTAGAAAAAGTTTTAGTAGGATGATGTTAAGATATGGACCAAAACATACTTTGGCTCAGTTTTCAATAGCAGACGATACAGAACGGGAAGGCAGGAGACATGAACGAGAGAGAACTGAGCTCTTAGCCTAATAGGAGGGGAGGTTTACCCAAAAAAAAAAAAAAAAAAAAAAAAGGCAGTGCATCATCATACATCATTCATAAGATTAGGGATTTTACTGTTTCAGCTCTTCTGCACATCACTGAAAAAGATACTGATCAAGCCTGCCCCAGCACAAATCCCAGTGGGAATCCCTGTGTTAACTCCTCTCCAACCTCAGATTTGACTATTACCTCCCAACTCTTTCCTCCCTGTGCCTTAACCCATGAAAGTGCCCTTCTTCCAAATCCATGGCAACTTGGCTTCTTTACCAGTATATAGCATGGAACCACAGACTAGTTTGGATATAAATAAATAATAATAAACATGTCCATGACATCTCCTCCCCTCCTTCACACACCATGCACACATTCAAAATCCTTACTGGATTTCCCTTTGCTGAAACCATGGTCACCCTCTCCCAAAAGGGTTTAGCAACTTTCTCACTCATCCTTTATCATAGGCTCCACTGTTGTATCATGGATCCAGACCTACTGCTCCCTAGTTTCCAAGGTAGTCACATAAACCCTTTTTATAGACGGGAGCCATACTGGCAACCTGAATAGTGGCCAGCTGAAATGGGATGTTACTCAATTTAGCCAGCAGCTCAGCAATTTTGCATGTCTCAGTCAAGTCCCTTCGGTACCCTTTGGTGAACTGCATCTGGTTCTGGTGAACTGTTAACAGCTCATCTGTTCTGTCTCACATTTTTTCCATATTTACACCAAATACGTCTCCTAGAGAACAGCACGATGACTAGTACATGAATTTGAAAGCAGCCAGAGGCATAGATAGGTTAGAAAGAAAAGGGAGGTTGTTGCTGATGTTCCTCAGTGATACTCAGTCCCAAGACTGACGTTATTTAGTAACTGATCTGACATGAATAAAGAAGCAAGAGGAATTTGTGAACATCACAAAGCCAGGGAGATTCACCAACACACAGGAGGGTCAGTTTCAGACAGAACTGAAGGATCTCAAGGATTACTGTATGGAAAAAGCACAGCCATAACACTTCAGAGTGCAAGGTCAGTTTATATCAAAACACCAGAGGAGGAAAGACCTGAATATATACATCAAAATGTAATTAACTGTGTCAGCAGGACAACACCACCCACAGGAAAAGCAAATATGATCCAGTGATGGATCAGTGAGGTATATACCATGGAAATATTCAGTTTCAGCCGAAACAAATCCAATTTACGCATATGGGGCATTTATGTTAAGGATAGAAACAAAAGTTTAATCCCACTCCAGAATGACTTCCTTTGATCTGTGCTGGAGGCCAATAACTAGTCTTACAGCCTTTTCAAAAAGCCAATACTGACACTTCTACTCAATCTTTAAAGAAGACCAAAAAAAACCACAAACAAACAAAAAACCCACCACACACACACAAAAACCAAACCCTATAACAAACCACCAAAACTTTACAGGGAGACAAATCTCACTTTATAGAATAACCAAAATTTCTTTTTTTTTTATTCTTTTAAACCACAGAGATTGATGCTGTCATTGAAAAATGACAGCTTTGACTAAATTAAAAAATTACATTAATATTGAAGATAATTAGGAATATTAATGATACTTATAAAATATAACCTTGCAGATAATTAGAATAATTAGTGTTTGCAAAACAAAGCAGGCAAGCACTATATAGGTATATATCACTATATGCACACACACATGCTACCTCCTACTGTTTTCAGTAACTGCCAGCTATTTTTTCCGGAAAAATAACATTTCAGGGAAAAAAATGGCTGCAAAAGAAGGTAGGTTTTTTGGGGTTTTTTTTGTTTGTTTGTTTGGGTTTTTTTATTATTATTGGAAAGAAAACATGAGAGTGGCACAGGAAAACTGTGGTTTATTCCCAGATCTTCAACTAATCTAATGAGCACATTCAGGTGATTGGTTTTGCTACTATTCCCAAGTTTCATCACCTGTCCAATGGTACTTATTTCCATTACAAAACACTCGGGATCTAGTAATAAATACCTCTATATAATCAAGTACTTTTTTCAGTTCATTGTGTAGGCATCTAGCTCAAGGATTACGGAATCTAGAGATTAAAGGAACAACAACAACAAATAATTTATCACATGCAACATTGAAAAGTATTCCCACAGCAGCATCACTGCTACATATACAATACATATTACAAACCCAGAAAAATCCAAAGCCCTACTAGAATAATTGTTCCTACTTTGTAAGAAAAGCATTTTGTTGGAAAGTTATTAATTTACTCAAAAATTAACATATGGTTTTCTTGAAAAAGATGAATCTCTCAATTTAGCTAAACTAAATATTAATTTAGATTTGTATATATTTTTGTGTTTCAGAAAGATGATTGAACTGGCTGGAAAACCAAGAAACTTACTAACTATGAAGTGGCACTCTCTCAACTCCAACGAAACCCAAACTGCTGGAACATTGAACACTAACTTGATACTGAGCAACAATGTTGTTTAAAAATAAAAACCCAAACAAGACTTTTTATCAGAAACAAAAGCCAACAGTAGCATAGAGCAAAGTAGGTTGTGATTATGTTTTACAGAACTACTGTCTTCTCATCTCTGGGGAGGTATTTATGCTCTCAAATAAACAAAGACTTAGTAATATAACAGGCATTTTGTTAATTATAGGATTTTATTTATGCTTCAATTACTCTGTCACTGAAAATATTGTGTATAACAAATCAAAACTTTACATTTGCCAAGTGAGAAAAATATCTTTGTCACAGACAGGGTTGGAAACATAAAGAAAACCAAAAGTATTTGCTGGGGTGAAAAGGAGAAGCAGATAGGAACTGGGAGGCTGACAGCCGGGTCATCCAGCCATCATTGCTACTCGCCTGAAGGGGTAAACAGGAACAATGTGTTTTCCCTGTATACTCCAAGCAAGACCAAAAATTCTACCACTTGGCACAACAGCAGCACCAGATCATCAAATACAAACTATCTGTCATGACAACGTATCAGGCTTCATACATTAAGATTTGGCCAAAAAGAATATTCCCAGAAGAAAACCACAGGGCTGCTGAACCAAGGACAGCAGTAGCTAGGCAAAAGGCCCCCATTTCCCTTCATCAATAGTCAGCATAGCTTTGAATACAGGTTATCAACCTGCAAAAATCTAGTCCCAGTTCTTATATTCATCACCTCTACCCTTCACCTTTTTTTTCTGTTTTGTAGTTCATCTTGCCTATTCAGGTAAGTCCGAGTGACAGTCCCCTCAAAATGTTTGTAAAGAAACACGGCAGCAAGTGCTAACCTAGTACAAAGATAATTCTCCTTAACAAATATCATAACACCCACCAAACCAGAGATTTTTCAGCCTGCCACCTTAAGCTGTAGATCCTGTAGGGTAAACTGCAGCCTGGTAATACTCGCGTACAGAATAATAAATTCAGCAAATCTCTATTAGCTTGCAGGTCAGTTCTTGACCAGTATCTCCCAAAGCACTCCCTGTGGACTGAATGTGATACCTTTAAATTATAAAGGATATGAGAACTTTCCAAGATTTACTGCAATAAAATACTTTACCTGCACTAACATAGCCCTGACTAATGCCAAAGCATTTGGATTTTTTTGTTGTTGTTGTTTGGGGTATTTTTTTAATTGGCACTTGACTCCCTCTCACTCAGATTGATCACTTAGCTCAAGATCAGAACGTAACCCATTTCTCCACAGAAAGTTTCCCATGAATGGTGGTCCACGTTTTAACCTCTAATTCCTCCTTCTACCATCCTCAAAAATTTCTTCTCTTATGAGAGGAGCTGCCGCTTTTAGTTGAAAAACCAACACGCGATATGCAGAACAATCTTGTGCAGACGACAGCACAAATTCTGAGCCCCAATTAATTCTGTGAAGTCCTGGGAATGGAGTAGTGCAAAAGAAATTAAAAATAAAATTAATATAAGCCTGCATTACACAAATACATATTAAACATCCCATTCAAATGCAATTATGTATCTATTTTCCTAAATCCCACTCCAGGACTTACATCACTCCTTCAGTTGTTTAAAGATGGAACATCACAGTGCACTTTAATTTTCTAATAAAACCTGGATCATTTAAAAGTAAAGAATAATTTTTAAAAAAGACAAATATTTGTAGTGTCAGTTTTTCAGACTCAAGAAACAATCTGAATTCCCAAACTCTCTGCTTTATCACATATATGGCAATAAGGATTTCAACCAGGTTTGCTGTTGAGAAGATTTTATTTTTTAGTGCAGAATTTAACTACATCCATTTATCTGTCACATTCCTTCTGCCATCTGTGACATCTATTTCTTGAATTCATCATCAGGAGACAACTTGTTTCATGTGTTACCTCTTTATCCTCCCGTACATGCATTCCAATCACTGGTATTTCACCACTAGGAAAAGAATCTTCTGATTTCAAGACACAGAGGGAGACTAATGACAGAGCCCTCAGCAGGGCACTGCATCTCCTTGACACCAATCAGAGATTATATTTCCTCCTTTCCACTGCAGCAGGAAAGCATCGGCTGAGCGGTTCAGTGGAGATCCAAGTAACTTAGAAAAAAACCCAGAGGAAATCACACCTGCCTACTGGACACAGTGGTCAGAAAGAACCGGATTAGTATGCAGAGGGGGAGCAAAATGCAAGTTATTTATTAACTCAGTCATCTGGGTGCCTTGTTAAACAACTGGAGGGGAGGCAAGAGACACAATATGATAAAAATAGTGCTAGAAAGAAAAAAAAATCCCCCTTTCCAATGACAAAAACTAAATTGATCAGCACAGCCATTCAAGTATCAGTGCTCTTAGACTAATGATACAACTCCTCCCACTGTTTTATCTCCACACAAATTTCTTAGAGGGCCAGGAGGATCCAACAGTTGGCTCCCTTCCCAAGTATGTAACCCGACACAGAAGGGGCAAAGGTTCGAAAGACGAGGGCTTGAGACTCTCATCCAAATAGCCCCCTGAACAGGTCTGGACAAACGTCTGGACAAATGGCAATCTTGAGAGAGGCATCATTCTTCGGCTGGACTGCAATCCTTCATAGCATGTCAACAACAACAACAAACATCTGCAACAAATGATCAAGACTGGCATCTACAAAATGGGAGAATCTCAGTCCTGAAACAATCAGGATGAGGAGGAGCAACACGTAGAGATTCTCTGCACATGAGCTATATAAGTCAGCTTGACAGTACAAAGAAACCCAAAGTTAGCTGTATAACTTGAATTGTTGCTTTAACTAGAGTAATTTGATTAGGATGGAAATCTCATCATTTGATATCCCATACAGCAGTCAAGGTCTGACTGGATTTCAGAGTTGTACAAACACAAGAAGAGTTCTGTGCAACACTTGCATGCTGCACTGTATGTGCTGGCTGTAGTAGAGACCTAGTTTGGGGGTGTACGAAGTAAGAAAGACAATGGGGGCAAATGTTGCTACCATTCGTCAGACTGGAAGAGGATCTGGAAGCAAATCAGTTGCAACAAATTGTGAGCAGAAGGGGTTTAGGTTGTCATCAGAGATACAAGCAGTCACACAATGCCAAGACAAGTTTATTTTATTGATAAACAAACCTTAAGGACAGTAACAAACACTCACAGAACGTAGATTGAAAATCTTGCTTTTGAAGATTCCGGTCATCTAAAGGACATCTAATAGTCACCTTCATATTTAACAGCATTTAGCTATCCCTGTTCAAACATGCAGCAAGGATAACAGCATCAGTTTATATGGCAGACCACAACTTTATTTGCTACCATAATATGAAACAGAAAGCTCCCCCCAAAAGCAACAATAACCAGGCACACTCTACGTTTGATACTCTGGCATAGGATGGCTATACTAACCTATACTTCTGTATCAGACTTCTTGGTATTCTCCTTACTCTGCAACACTTCTCACTTTGCAAAAGAAAAAGAATAAATTTGTCAAGACCCTTCTGGGCTGCTTCCACTGCATCATAACCCTTACTTTTGTCTCCCACACTCCTTAGTTGGTGCTGATGCAAGACCTGCAAGTTAATCTTTTGTTTGGTTTGGGTTTTTTGTTTTTTTTTTTTTTTTAAAAGGAAAAAAACCAACACCTATCACTTCCATTTTCCAGAAAAGAATATCATAATTTCAATACCGAGCAAAACCAAGACAAAACAAACTCCAAACCACAACATTCCTTTGGTTTACAGACTTTTATTTAAATATTCTATTCTATATTGACCATTTAAAATATTTTTTAAATCAATAATTAATGTTGCTGTTTGTGGAAAAAACGTAACATGAAAAAATGCTGCAGTATCAGATCCCAGAGTTAATAAAATACTGCTTCACTAAAAAAAAAAAAGACAAAAAAACAAACAGACAAAAAAATTTTAAAAAAATCAACCATCTCTGTCCAATTAAGTATAGTAACAGCTGGGTTTAAAATTCAGACAGGGAAAGCCACAGGCTTCTGAAGTTTTAGGACTATAATCAGGTGCAGAGAACTGTCTAAACTCTATTTTTAAAGAACTAACAAAGAATGTAAACTTCAAAGAGCTCATTTGTGTATCAACGTCAACTAGCAGGACAAACAGAACTTAGCTGCTCACAGCAATATACATTTGCCACAACAACAAGAAAACCCAATAAAATGTCTTCCCTCGTCCTTCTTCCAGAGTATCCTTTTGTACCACTCTCTTTTCTATTTGGGACAAGAAAAATTAAAGTTGTGGTCTGGCTTTTTTCCCCTCAGTTAATGTATTGCCTCTCTGCACGCTCATGAGATGTCCTTGGCAACTAATAATTTACCTCACCTGTTCCAGGAACAAGCTGATTGTAATAAATTACTCAGGCTTTCAACACTACTTCTCCATCCATATGGCCCCTAGTACACACTCATCATTTATCTGCAAACATTTTCTGAAAAAGTGGGGCTGCTGAAGGAAACACTCATACAGTAATATAACATTTCCATTTATCCACAAGAGGCAAGAGTTTGAATGAGTAATAAATGTTCACGTTAAGCTTCAATACTAAACGTGTCCTAGGACATCAGTCACAAGAGTCTGCTTCCAACTGAGCTTCTAAACTTGCACCTTTTAAAATTCTTTATTAGGCTGATCACTGAAATAAACTGTCTGCTATATATTTCTTTGCAGACAAGTGACAGCACTATTGCTGTAGGAACCAATACACCAGATATTAATAATGCAGACAATTACTATAATCACAAAATAATTTCTATTTCACACTTGAAATTATGTAAGCCTATGCCAGCTGATGCCACTTCACACATTCTTTATTGCTCAACTTCCCTATTTTAATTTTTTCTTAGAACTTTTAAGTAAGCAAAAGTATAGCACAGTGCCTTACCTCCCTTTCATACCTTTGCCATATAAGCCTCAGTATTTTGTTCGCTGGTGTAGCGCACTTAATACTTGGTACTGCCTGCTTACCAAGAAATGTACAATAGAGGCTCATGCAATGCACAGAGAGACCATATGCAATGTATTAAGAGGAAAATCAGTAAGAGGGAAAGAGTGGTGTGAGCCATCCTCCCTCTCTCACATTTCTGCAGATCATTACATAAATGAATATCAAAGGACTAATGTTTTTCACAGAAATCATTCTAGGACAAAGAGATGAAAAATCTGAATCAAAAAGAAACAGAAGAAGGGATTGCTATGATGCAGTTCTGTGACTATTTCCAGAATAATTAAAAAATTAGCCCAAAATCAAATAATGCAGTGCTTCAATTTTCCTAAAACCCCAGTAAATCTACCTTGCAACACTATTATTTACCAAATGCCATGTCTTAAAATTTACAGTACCTAATATATAAATCTACATTTGTTTTACTGAATATTGCTCATCCCTCTGTTACTGTTTAAGAGACACACAAGACAAACCACACCGGATTCAACTTTGTAGAGACTCCATACAAGTTTTGTACATGGCATCAGGGATGAATCCTGCCCCACAAGTTCTGTGAGCAGTCAAGCAAAAAATCCTATATACTGTCAGCCATACAGGCACACAGACACAGTACATCCATACCTCTCCAGAAGTAACCCAACCTAGAAAAAAACAACCAGCACTAATCCCTAAGATAGTCTGAGGAGGTTCATAAGCAGGTGGTCAGGGCAGCCCACTGCCAACCTGCTTTGCACATGTACTTGCTGTGAAAGGGTACGAGCCTGGCATGGTCTCAGGCTGAGGGTGTGGAGAGCAGGGTACCAAAGCACCAAGTGCTTCAGGTGTGCTGCTCTCAAATACCAGAGAGAAGATGCTGCTCTACCATCAACAAACTGAGCCTGCCCAGATATTTGAGAAATAGTGGTGAAGATGGCAGCTTCTACAGCTGGTGCTCCTCAGTGCCTTGACTGCTGTTCACAAGCACCTAACAAAATTCCCAAGCAACTTATGTGGAGCTTATAATGTAAAGGTTTGACACAAGTGACTGGACCTTTTGTTGATAAGTTATATTAAACTAGCCCAACAAGATACACTCCAATTCATATAGAGTCACCATAACATAATTCAAACTGGTTTATATTTGCCACAAGAAAACTGATCAAATAAAGTTCACATAAGCCTTCATAGAAGAAAACTCTAAATCCTAGCAGACTTAAAGATCTCCTTTGTACATAAAGACTAACCCCACCCGTATGTTCAGTAATTTCCGTATCATCTTTATTAATCTCGGAAGTAATAAAATAGTCAGTTCATCCCTGTCTACACTAGTTTAGAGCCCAGGTACTTCAAATACCCTTTCCGAGCCCAAATGCTTACCCAGCAGTCTAACTCTGCAGAACAATGAATCTTTAGCTAATTATGCTAATTAATTAAACTAATTAGGCAGCTCCAGCTAATGCATGTAAATGTTGCTGGTTTCAGAATATTTCATCTTAAAAGGCTAACATAATTGAGCATGACTCAAGGCAAACAGTCACTTTTACAGTAAGCGTTAACAAACAGCTGTAGCAGTTTAGTTTGCACAGGAAACTGTTGCTGTCTTACACTCCCACAGAACGAAATGCTCAGGGGACTCAACAGTGCTTAGCAAATCAAAAAGACTAAACTCAGCTTCAGGACAGTGAAAGTGTAACTTGCACATCTAACTTCTGTATGCTATTCCCATCAAAACTTCACAGTCAACAGTGAAGTCTAAAATGTGATATTAATGCTATCATCTAGCTAGCTTTAACCTGAAAAAGTCTGATTTTGTCTTTGTGCAGGTAGAGGTCATGATTGTAACAAAGTCATGGGTCTATTTTGCCTTACAGACCACAAATACCTTATTCAGGCTTCACAAGCTAAACGATCAATAGGGAATTAGCATGATATAATACACTTTTGGCTTACATATTCAATCCCCTTTGGAGAAGAACATTATAAATACTTCAGTGTTAAAAATGTATTAACACGTCTTTGATTTTGCTAACAAAGATTGGCTATGGATTCCCATTGTCCCTTGAAGGTTCAAAGGCCTCAAATGTAATTTCTATTGCTAGGCTGAGCTTCAAGTAAGAGATTCATTTGAAGTCTGTCCATTTTACATTTTGGTAAGCCATTCACATTTGCAAAGTATACCCCTTCCTCATCTTGCTGCATAAAAGCACTCACTAAGATGACATTAAAAAAAATAGTATTAATATGAGGATGGATGAGCACAAGGCTAGAGAAAAATGAAAGTGGCAGAAGGAACATCCAAATCAAAAGTCTGACCTATATTCACTTCGTGTAATTACTAGAAGGGTAAAAGTACAAGAGCCTTTAAAACAAGAACTCAAGACTGCATTTTCGGGAGGGGGAAAAAAAAAGGTACCAAGATCTCAGTAAGAAAGAATTCAACATGGTAAATGACAGTTATGCTTAAATAAAACTAAGAGCAAGCAGCATACTGGCAGTCTATCCGGGGTTTGCTTGCTGTTTATCTTACTTCCTTGTCATTAAGGAAATACCTCTTTTCCCTACATGGAACTGTAATGACATTTGACAAAGTAATTAAGAGAAGGACGATCATGATCAGCTGCCTTTGCCCTGTTACCAAACACAGTCAATACACAGTTCATGACTCCAGCAGATGTTTGCGCTTTACAGACTTTTTGGGAACTTAAGGTCTTACTTTTTCTGTCCTTCCTGTATTTCATGGAAAACAGTCTAAACAGAGAAACCACTGAATTATTATCAGCAAGTATTAACCCATCCAGTGCAATCCACCATACAAATCAACAGGAAAAGAAAAACAACCCTCTGCCCAACAGTTTTATTTCTGCAAATCCAGAGCTATTTTCAAACGCGCAGGCTTGAACTCTCTGGACAAACAGAAAAAAAAGCTAGTTTGAGCAAAAGACTCTGTCAGGACTTTTTGCTACTCATCCATCACTTGCTAACCCTTCCAGTTAATACTTGGCTGAAATAATCCTGCTCACAAAACATGAATCTACAGTGCACAGAACAAACACTGACTCTGATGAAGTGTTCTTGAATTCCCCCCATCCCTCATATCCTCATTTCTGCCTCTACTCTGTCTCCTAATGTTCCTTATGCCACTCACCTTCACATGACCATGGACTTGTCCATATCACAGGACTAATCCAAGTCAAAACTAATCCTTCTCATACAAAGAGTAGGGTTGTTCTGGGGTTTGGGGTTTTTTGTGCATGTGTGTTTGTACAAGAGGAAGGCAGTACAGATTTACAACTAACAGCCTAGAAAAGGCTTTTTTAAAAAAACTGATGTCAGAACACAACCAGTTTAAACTGCTTGTAAATTGAGGACCTAATTCTGATACAGACTATTTCAACTAACACAGTGAAAATACAGTAGGTGAAACCTGATTTGGCAAAAGGCATCTTTAGTCATGCAAGAATGCAATCTCACTGAGCAGCTGTGAGGGCTTGCAGAATATAGGGCTCCTGGGCAAACTCATCCTCACCCTGACAATCAGTTCCTTGACTTCAGATGCTGGAGTGTTGGCTACAAAATACAAACCCACCTGGATTTCACAAATATATCAGAGATTGGCTGCAGAAACTGGGGCCAGACACTCGGATCCTCCAAGTGAGGAAGAAGATTAGGAGAAATTAACAGATGAGGCTTTACAGACCAGTAAGATTGTGCTGGAAGCCTGGGCCAAGATTCATCAAACACCAAAAGTTACTTAATCTGGAAAAATCCAAACAAAACATTTCAGATTTGTGCTTTTAATAAAAACACTATCCAGAAGTCTCTAGACCTCAATATAGCATGGTGAACACTCTCCCCCCCACATACCTCTTCAGGTGAGTGTTTGGGCTTCATCTCCCCTGCTTGCATTTACAAATGCTTAGTCCTTAACCATGATAAAATAACGATAAAAAATCTTGCTATTCTATTTTTTTTGATGCACCTCATCTCACACTATCAAAATTACCTAAACAAGGTACTAAGCTGAAAAGAATCTGCCAGAGTGTGGAAACCCTAAAGCAACTAGAAATGAGGTGGTCTGCTGCATTTCAAATCCTTTTTTCAGATGAAGATTTTTTGACATAGAGAATAGCCAGCGCTTTAGGCTATTTTGCAAATGGTAAGATGAATACAACTGTTAATGCAAGACAGTGATTGAAATGTTAGTCAACTATGATTCCACATAAAACACAAGCTAAACTAAAACACTGTAGAAGTTTATTCTAGTAACACTACTGCTCAAAAATAATAGGGATACCCTTTCCATGAGAGCTCATAGAAACAAACCAGTCATCCAACAGTTCAGAAGCTTCTCTAGTTTTGAGGGTTTTAGTCAATATTTCTAACAATCAGCTACATAATCAGGAACTAAGCCAGTACATTTTACATTGTGACTTGACTACTAATGTCCCTGATCACTATCTTAGTTAAAATCTAGGTTTAATAAGATGGGAAAAGTGCTGTTTATGCTGATGCTTGAGAATGTTCTAAGGAAACGCCTTATTGTTAAAATAGCGTTACCTCTTATAGCTCCCAAACGCAAAGCCAAATTCAGAAATAATAACTCCTTACAGGTAGTAATCTGCTCTCCTTGAGTTTTGGATGCATAACGGGGAAAATATTCAGGAAAGGACAAAAATGGACAGAAATGAGAAATGTGTGCAAAATCTCTCCGTATACTCACCTTATTCCAAGGGTTCAAAAATAATTAGCAGGTAAAATGTCTTCCTTCTTTCTATTTTAAACGGTCACATTTCAGTATCTTTTCTACCTTTTCAATAACTTATATATACACCTAGATATGCATTTGGGGTGTGGGAAGGGGTGAAGAAGAGGACATGTTTACATTACTAGCTACACAGAAATGAGTCTGGCAGCTAACTTTAAAATTCTTGGACTGTAACAGCAACTGAGAGAAAAAAGGAAAAAAAAACAAACCAAACCCACAAACCCAAAAGTGACCAGCTACTTCATTTTAGTTGTAATTAATGTCCAGCAACCAAAGAACATACAAAGGGCTACAGATTCATTATTTAATGCAGAAGATTATAATTAATATAAAGTCTGTTTTAAATTTACTGTTATCATCTATTAAAGAATAACTAATTTTACAGCTTTCTAACGTGTACCTCTTAAGCTCTAAATCACTGACCTTAACTAATAGGCAGTGTAACAGCATGAATATCTGAAGTAAAACCACAGACTGCAATTTTGTTGATTGTAAATCATCATCATTTTTAATGCAAAAGCAACAGCAAATCTCTGTAATTACTGGGTACATTTTGAATCACTTTTATGATTACTGCTCTATACCCATTAAAAATCCAAAACACTGAACTGCACAGGGTATAAAACTGGAATTATGATACACTACAAGCTATAATTGAAATCCATAAATTTCTTACTAGTGTTCACAATTATTTTGTTGCCAAGAATTGCAGCCCTGCAGAATTGACTTTAAAAACATTTACTTTATCTAAGAGGGTGGCAGTGGCAGGGACAGTAGTGGTTTCTGTGGGGTATTGATAACAAAAATTAAAAGTATCAAGGATCAGATTTGTCACTCTCGCTTGTTTATGTAATACATGTCGCTATCAAAATTGACAATTTAAAAAAAATCTGCTCAAAGTGCTATAAGTAAAAACTGACGGGCCAGCAGTGATATACATGCAGTTTGAACCTGTAATTACAAACTTCAAGACACAGCTTATAACACCTGGTATGACTTGCTAAGTAAATATAACTTAAGTAAGCTATTACTTACTTTTTTTAGGTGCCAACATACTACTTGGACAAACTACTGCATTTCTTTGGTAATTTAAAAAATAAAAAGAAAATTGGCTTCTAGAAAGCCAAAATGTTTCCTAGGAGGGGTGGAAATCAGAAGAACTATATACCTCATAATGGGAAAATGCTTTAATGTTTCTAGATATATGAAAGGGTATGCTAGCTAGACATCTCATAGGATACTAGAATAAAAATTAATCTGAAATAAAGCCACACTCAAAAAAAAAGGCATAACACAAACTTGGATGAGTACAGAAAAGGGATATCAGGATGTTCATGAGTTTGGACAGCCCAATTTATATGAGAGACTGGAATAGCTTTCCTTGTTTCAGCTCTCAGAACAAAAGCATTTGAAGAGATCACAGCTCTCATAATGATGGTGAATCTGGGGTATTCCTTGAATGGGAACTACTGTTGCAGTTCCTTTCTACATGCAAGGAGATAACCCATATTGGAGACTATGCACAGTTAGACTGGCACTGTGGTGGTGTTCTTTTTACACAGCAACCTAGTTTAAAAAGAGTCATGATTTTTAGTTTAAGGAGTAACAAATCACTAGTAAGTGTGGATTGGAAATTAGGAGACAGTTCCTATTTAAAAAGAAAATAAAAACAAAGCAAAACACACTTTTGAGGATCCTGAAGAGCTTCTATTAGGATGAATGATAGGAATAAACCAGTTTCCTAAATCAAAAAGTTTCTTCCACACCTACATACTGATGTCATTGTCTGGTTCCACTGGTTACCTAAGTTTATTTTAGTGCAGGTAACACCTGTTTTTCCTTCTGGTGGGGTTTTCCTAAATTAAAGATGCTGGAGAAAGAATAAAAAGTAATCTCTGTGAGACAGTTTGCAGATCCATCCTGCAGAACCTTCAGGGACAGAATCTGAACAAACCGAAGTAAAAAGCACACTTTGTCTACCCCTCCCCCAACTTTAACACAGAAATTTTTAGATGACCAGATTATAGCATCCTATTGTGAGGCACAGTCGTGGATGACATAGTATTCTTTAATCTAAAAGTACTTTTCTGCTGATTTATAACTT
The DNA here is from genome assembly GCA_033439905.1 of Ceryle rudis. Taxonomy (NCBI): domain Eukaryota; kingdom Metazoa; phylum Chordata; class Aves; order Coraciiformes; family Cerylidae; genus Ceryle; species Ceryle rudis. Next base: position 14,966 of record JAAGNO010020166.1, read on the forward strand.
CCTCTAAATTATTTCCTAATTCTCCCAAAGCTCCAGGCTAGAAGCAACCATGCAAAAATCATTCCACTAAAAGCAATATATTGAACTGTTTCTTTTCTGGAACAGTGTGCTGAATGTGAGTAACATCAGCATTATTTAAGAATGTTTTCAGCTATTTAAAAATAAACTGTTGAAAATGCCAAACTTCACATAAGCATATGTAGATGAATGTGTGGTTCAGTAATTAAGTACAATCTCCAATATGCTGCAGCTTGCCCCCTTCACATTAAGATCAGCATTTGCAAATCAAAACGTATTCAGTCCATTAGAATGATAATGCTGACAACACTTAAAGACACTAAATGGGTTCCCACCACATTACCCAGAAGTTCTGCTGATTATACAAGAAGGGAGAACAGAGAAAGATATACAGCACCAGAGAGAGGCAGACGTGGGGATGCAGATGCTGCTTTACCTCATTTACCCTTCCATTGCTAAGGCTTGAGGAAACATGAGAGTCACTCGGCTCGGGTTTTCTCTTGCCTGTGCATTTAAACACTCCAAGGCTTTTTCCACAAACTTGATTCCCTTCAGCAGCACATCCCTCCCCATGTGCTGTTCCAGGATGCTGTGCCTACGAGTGAGCACTCGTTTTAAAGCCAGGAAAGGATTTCTTCTCATTAGGCCAAATCCTTAAGGTATGATAGCCAACTGCCCTTGCTTCTGCCTTTTGCAACATCACAGCAAGTAGCTCCTCATAACATATGGCCATCATAGAGCGCAATTAATAGAGAAGGAGGCCTCTCTTCAGAGGTAATGGTATCAGAGATTTCCTTATCGGACCTTTGTTGGCAGAATAAATTTACAACAATCCTGCTATGACTTTCCCACATAAGGGATAAGTTAGGCAAGTTTAAAAAGGGATGAAGATCCTAGGAATTAGAAGCATGAACGATGAATTCCTGGCAAAAAACAGCAGCAAGGTGCACAATGGGGAGAGAAAGGAGAGGGCACCTCTTCTCTGCACAGAATGAAGGAAAGTTGGGGTAAACCCTGTCTGTTCCTGTGTCAGTCATTCAATTGCTCATACTTGCACAGCAGGCTACTCCTCAACCTTTGTCTCTGTCATGTTGTGCAAACTAGAGCAAACTAATCAACTTGTTTCTGGTTTTGGTTAGTAGGCTGGTTTTTAGTCTACTCTTTCTAAACAAAACAAACCCACCCAAACCCACAAAAAATCTGCAAGATACTTGTCTGCCCTTTGACAGATCTACAAAAACTCTACAAAACTTTTTGAGGTCTTAAGGAAAGAGGAAAAATGTAGAATAGCAGAGGCTTCTTGGGAAGAACCAATCCACCAGGTTATCCAGAGGGATGGAGATACCCTTGCAAAGGTATAGTAAAATCCCAGAGGCCTGCAATTAAAACCTACATTAGTCTTGCCCCTAGAAACCCTGAATTGGGTCAGTGTCTTCAAGCAGACACAGAACAGACACATTTATTTTTACATTACGTGCCCAGTAGGAAAAGCATTTCCTGACGTTTATACTTTTGAGTCAGACTAACATAGAATAAAGATATGTCTGAGGGTTGAGAAATTTAATGATGATTTGTGTGTGATCCAGGCACATTATTTTTTTCTTTGCCTACACCCTGAACAACAGAATGGATGCCATACAGCATTCAATAACCATCAGGCCAGATCTTTGGCAGTGGCAAAAACACATGCAGCACTCCCCAGGAGATGATTTATGTAAGAGTCAAGGCTTTCCTTTGCAGACCCCGCTTTGCACATGCACATTCCTGTAGTGCCTACGGCCAAACTCTCCTCGGGGACAAAGTGCTGAAGTGAAGCACAGAGTTATCCTCAGCTCCCTCTACCCACTAGAAAACTAGCAGGAGCTGAGGTGCAGAGGACACATAGGTGTCTGTACACAAGAGACATTTTACATGTAAGGGCAAACAGCTCTAAAAAACTACTAGGTTAGTCTTACGATCACAACTTGAGTAGGAGCATGGGATGAAACTAGACAGTGCACAAGGAGATGGTCTGCTGTGTACCAAGAAAGCATGCTCCTCCTTCCCAAAACTGGTGGTGTAAGGGACCAAAAGCAGTTACTTTTGGGGTAAGGGAAGATAATAGAAGAACAAAACAATCCTGTATTTGTTGGAACATGATTATTATCCCATAGAGGGGAAATCCTTATTGATTTTCCCACATTAAAAAGCTTTTGGTTTATGAATCAAAAAGTGACAAGATGTTTAACAGTCAACATATGCTTGTCAAGAACTAATTATGCTATATCAGCCTAATCTCTTTGTATACCAGAAACAAACCTCCAATAAAAAAAAACCAAACAAAATAAGTGGATGCCAAAAATCTTTATTATGTTTTTTGATACTGTCTCACAGGACATTTATATTAGCAAACTAGGGAAACACAGCCTAAATGTAAATTACGAATGAGTACAAAATATGAGGAAAACCACATTTAAAAACTGTCTGTGCCAAAAATTTGAAGAGGTATCAAGAAAAGTTTTGCAGAGGGCTGTCCTCAGTACAGCAATAATCATTATTTTTTAGTAATGACTTGGATAGTGAAACAAGGAATGTTTTTTCTATCAGCAGGCAACGTTAACCGATGGGAGCATTAATGCACAGGAGGCCAGGCTCAGACTTCAAAATGGTCTTAAACTGGAGGGAGAGCCTGGTAAATACAGAGATGCAATTCCTCAAGGACAACAGCAAAAAAGCACAGCTGACTGTGAATCATTACATACACCCATAACAGGAAATAAATGTCTTGCTCTGCTACCTAAAGGTCTCGAGGCCTCCTGTACATCCAAGGTATGAGTCAGCAATACCAGAACATTACAAAAAGAGTAACAGATGTGTGGAGGTAAATGAACCAAATTATCAACTGCAAAGACAAGAGTAATTTACTCTTGAGTAATAATTGTCCAATGCCAGCAAGGCCCCCATGGGGATAACATGCCCAGACCCTTCAGACCAATAAGGGAGAGTGAACAGAAGGGATAAAGTTCAAAGAATGAGAATTGGTCTAGAATGTGTAACCTAAAAGGATTACTAAACCATCTTTATTTTAGCAGAGACGTTTAGGTAGGACTTAGTAGTGCCCCCAGGTAGCTAAAGCTTGCTGCCAGAGGAAAAGGAAAAACAACTCTATTTCCCACACCCCTGGCAGACACAGCGAGGATTAACAAGCTAAAATTGTTGCATTGGAAGTTGTAGGCAAGATACTAGAAAAAAAAAATTCTAATGGCAAGGACAGCTTAGCATTGTGAAAAAATTAATAACCAAGATTAAGAATGCCAGTAATGCAACTACTGTAAAGTCAGACAGCTGCTTGTCAATCAGTAGTTTCAAAGGCCAGCTCACACTTGAGGAGAACACTTGCCACTATGTCACCTCTATTCAGAGAAATTGAACAAAAATTACTACGGGCTGGTAATACTAATTAGTGAAAGAGCAGAAGGACATTCAACTCCCAGTGTGGATCTAATAACCTGTAAACAGAACTATCTTTACAACTTTGGCAACATCCAGTTAGTCAAGCCCTACATACATTGAAAGGGAACACATGGAAAACTGCTGCACCAATTTCACTGCTTTTTCTGCTCTTCAGCGATAGGCAGTTGATTCAGTTCCATGCATCACTACCACTTACTTGTATGGTGGAAAAGAAGCTTGCATAAAACTGCAGGAGTCTTTTTCTAAACATATTCTTCAGCTGCAAGCTGTCTAAACAACATCCAGAGCTGTGATTTAAACATGAATTTACAAAAAAAACCCAACCAAAACCCAATGCTTTTATCTTCCAACTGTTTCTTGTATTTAAAAGACACTGACAATATTTGGAAACTCAAGGTTTAGCTATTCTTTGTACACAGTTTGGGGAATACAGGGAAAAACAAACAAACAAACCAACCACACCAACCCAAAACCAACATCCTTAGAGAAGTATTCATATACCATTTCAGGCCTTTTTTCCCCTCTCAGGCTGACAAAATGGTCTACATGGGCACAAACAATGGGCTAATGGGTATAAAAACAATGTGTATTTATCAGTAAAAGGAACAGCAATCAGAGATTCTGAAGAGAGAGAACATGTGGGCAGACAGACAGGAACTCCTCTGAACACATCACGTTAAATTTAAAGAGGAAATTAGTTGTAATATCTGCCAAATTTCCTCCTTTAGGATTGACTGAACACATAAATAAACCAATGTACCCATCTCCAAACAAATACCACCATTTCACCAAAGTCAAAATGATCTCATCCCTGGGGCATATAATTCCAAAACAATATGATATAAACTCACAGTTCAAAAACATTTTTTCCTCAAGCTCCCTGCTCTTAAGATTTCTTTACTACAGCTCATACCTCTTTTCCAAGTTTAGCCCCTCCCAGGCAGTTTAAGCCCAGTGAGGCACCAGTAATTAACATATAGGAATACTCACACTAAAAATTATTCTGAACAAGCTATACAGCATCAACAATTATAGCACAGTTATAATTATTAACTTGTTCCATTTCTTGCCTTCTAAATATTTTTTCATGTACTGAAAAGCATCTAATTCTTACTAATTCCATTTTCTACTCCCTTACTTCTAGCTAAAATAAAGGAAAAAAAAAAAAAAAAACAAAACAACCAAAACCCACACACAAAAACCATCCAGAATTTCAGCACAATGATTTACAGGGTAGGACTCACAAGTCTCCAAACTGGAAAAAGAAGAGGGGGAGGATAAAAGAAAAACAAGGAAGTAAAAAGAAGGGGGAAAAAAAAAAAAAAGGAAAATTAAGAGAGAAGAGATTCAGATCAATTTCATGGTATTTGGATAGCAACATTAACTAGGGGAGGAGGAGGGGCACACACAATCCCAGCAGCTCCTTCCAAAAAGAAAGGACTTTTACCAGTTTGGGAAAATAGCAGCTAATAAAAATGTTTGAAAAGCCATTTAAATCAAGGCAAGGTTTCAACCAAAATACGTAACTATCACATCATTTGATTTAGTATTTTGAAAGCAGAATCGTAGGTCCTTGGCAAAAACCTCAGCCTTTTTCCAACAAAATCAGAAGCAAAATTTCCACCGACTTTCACAACAGGTGGTAACGGGGTCAGAGCCTGCATACCTGACAGAATCTACTGTAAACATGCTTTTACTTTTGAAAATCCTACTATAGAAAAGGCAACTGATAACACTTGGTGATTAAATAGTAGAAGTTTCCTCTTACATCAAAGAGCTATTTACCTACCAATGTAAACATTTTGGTTCCATATTCTGCACATCTCACTTTCAAGCACCTAGCAAACAGGCTGCAGGGAAGTACACAAAGACAAAAACTCAGTCCTGCAGTCTGTTTAGAAAGCATTACAACATCCCTAAAACTAAATCCTAAGTATTCATGCATGACTCTAAAACCATGTAATATAAAACCTGTAAATGTTGCTCTGTTTGCATATTAATCCTTGTCTGTGTGATATAATCACTAATACATAATTACTATCCAGGTAACTACCTGAAAGAGTCTACAGAACAGCTTGATTTTTTTTTTCCTAAATGCAGCATTTTACACAACAAACTCACAGAAGAGTAAAGGTTTGGTCAAAAGCAATGCCATTTAGAATGGAATTTTTTAATCTTTTGTCAGCAGAAGCCAGAGATGTAAAGCAATCTATCAGCAAACAGAAGGAAGAGAAAGAAAAAAAAACCAGCAGAACAACTAAAGAGCACAGAAAAGTTCTAGAGAGGACTCTGTAAACAAGCAACATGTTGGTGGAAACACCTGAACCATTCTGAAGGTCATTCTTCAGACATTACCTCTAAAAGTTCATAACAGAACTTAAATACCACATTTAAGTTAAACAATGCTACAACTTTGTTTAGAAACAGCACGTCTTGAAAATTTTAAATTAGACACTTTTGAATTGAAAACTATCAAGTACCTGAATTACATATTAATGCTGGACAAGGTATGAGTGGGGAAAAAAAAAAAAAATTATAAAGTTAGAAATGGTAAGTAAAAGGATTACTTTTTTCTTTACAGTTGTATAACAAATTTAATTTAGAGAAAAATGGTTAATTCATAGTCATTGTAAGTATGAAGCTCTTTCTTATTAAAAAGATGATGCACATTTCCTTATCCCCATAAAAAGAAGTGTGCTCAACACAAAGGAATTTCTGCTTTTTTCCAGATCTAGATCATTACAATTAACTATTACATTAATTTCAGCCACTGAAAGATCTATAAAACAAGTTCTATGAAAACAATTAGTTCTCCTGGACAAATCTGTGCTCCTTCCAAAATAAAAACCATCACACACGCACAGGAAGGATATACTGCAACAGCTTATTTCCTGCTAGATACCATGGAAATTGTTTTAATAAATCCAGTGGTTGCATAAGTAGCTCTTTTTAATATATGTAAGTTTAGAATATAAATTCTCTTTTAAGTAAGTTTCCAGTTCTAAAATGAAATAATTCCTTAGGGAAACATCTCAATCCTTTACAACTTTCTATATAGGTGAATTAATACCTACTACTGAAGGCTCATATGGAAATCAAGCAATTTTGTAAGTGATGTAGTATTTTATAAAATGCCCAGCACCCACACTATCACATACCTGCTACAATATCAGTACAAGCCAACAAGCAACTCAGACTACCCCCAGCTATGATAAACTGTTTTCATTGATAGGCATACAACTTACCTATGACAAGTGACATCACAGAGTGGCTAAACTCCACTAGAAAAATATCCCAAACTGGTTCCATCCTACACAGCCCTACTCACACCTACAGAAGTACACAAGCACTGAAGCCACTAGCCTAGAACTCCCCAGGAGCAAGCCTAACTCAGCTGATTTCTATTTCTACCTGAGAGCAATTAAGTTAGTTCCCCTCCTTTCACACTGCAGCACCTGCACGCCTTTCTATCAGAAAGAATAAAATCCTTTTCCCTGGGCAATTACTGCATCAGGACCCAAAGTACTACTGAAAGGAGAATTTTTCAACACTGCTTCAAACACTGAGGTCTTAGACAACAACATTTTTTGAGAATTTTGCCCTAACCTTTGCTAGAAATACTAATGTTACTACTTAAAAAGATACAAAATGGTTTAGTATGGTTTTGACATTATTGACAATGACACAGGCACATTTTATTACTTCTAGTCTTTGGCTGTGTGAAGAATGTCCTTACTGTATGTAATTTTTAGAGCTGGACAGAAACCAGTTAGTGGTATTCTTGTCAAACTTCCTCTTGCTCTATCCTACTCCACAAGCTACAGAGCATTATTTTTACCACTGTGTAAATACCAAGTGTATGTGAAAATCCTCTCTCTGAAATACATTCTTGGCAAAAATCTTATTTAGAACTTACTATAGGAAAGTCCAATAAATTTTCTTCAAATAAAAATAACAAAGCGGGTGAAATCCAAATGACCCTTGGTATAGTTTCGGTTACATTTCCTTATTTGCTGGTTTTCTTATTTTTGAATATTAGCACCTTAAAATGAACAAAACTTCTTAGTAATTTCCACAGTTCTCTTTATTAACCCTTGAGTCTCTTCAGGATAGTGTTTTAAAATGAGATTTCCTTGTGATGTTTGGTCTGATGCAAGAGAGAATGTAAATTCAGACTGAAATAGTCACTCATTATTAACTTTAGGTTGAAATTTTTAACCTAGGAACTAGCACATAAACAGCTGTGACAGACATTCTCAACGGCAAATTCAAATTTTGATTCTTTATTCTGGTACTTCTCATTCCCTAGCTATGGAAATTCCTCTGCTAAACTAATAGCTGGATATTTAGGGGGAAACTTTGACTATGAGATATACAAAAGATCATAGATGCATTTGTACAAAAAGTCTCAGTGCAGTACAACACAAGCAGTTATTAGTAGAACAGGTTTAAACAAAATCTGAAGAAAAACTTTTTGGCAACCACTAAACAGTCAGACAAGAATTCAGAGATGCTGCATTTAGAAGCAATTATCATAACCATATGATTAGCACTAAAAATTATGCCAAAAACATCTTTCAACATTTTTGCATTGAACTCTTAACTTCTGAGGAGGTTACAACTTACATGAGCATTTTACATTCACTCTTGCTTTGAAAAGACCAAGTTAGTCCCATACATATGTTCGAAAGCTATAATACATCCTCCCATTTCCTAGATCAATCCCTTTTTTTGCCAGTGGGACCGGAAGGATTTTATGTAACTGCAGCTTGTGGCAGTTTTAAGAGTGACATTTTTAAGATTGAAGTCTAGAGTTTTACCTTTATGAGAACAACCAGGGTTCAGACACCTGTGTTGGTCAATGGGAAGGCAGCTGGGGACACAGAGCGCAACAGAGGGAGAAGTGATGGCCCCAGTCTCCTCAGTAGGAGAGAAAGCTTCTGATCAGAGCACGGGGGAGGAGGAAGGATCCAAATTACAGCCTGAGACTCCTGGGCAGCAGGAGGGCAAGGTGGAATGAAACTCATACAGGGCTTGGGATGGGATCAAGTGAGAAAGACACAGCATCTTCTTAAACTGTACAAAAAGGTATCGCTGCATCAGTTCTGTCTTTCCACCCAAACAGATCATGGTTAGCACTCACCTTTATTGAGTGAATGTAGATTGAGCAGAAAAAGGTTAGGGATACCAAAGACAAAAGATGTACATTCTTGAGTGGGAAGGACATTGCTCTAAGGGAAGAAGTGTGCCTTGAGGCAGATTTAGGGGAGGTGATTTAGAAGGCAGGGAACAGGTACCTCTAGATACATGGAGGTCTCTGGGACAGCAGGGCTGGGAGCTGTAGAGACCAAGTCACTGGAGTTTTCTCCCAGCAAATATCTCTATCCACAAAACAAGGGCACCGATACAGAACTGGCGCCCACTCCCATTTTTGGGTTTTGAGCTGAATTTTTTTTTCTCTGTGGACTTACTAAGTTTTTGGTTTATACTGGCATTTGGTTTTAATCACAGCATGAATAGCTTAGCTCCAAGCTCTCAGCCACTGAAGTTCTCAATGTTTTTTTCTGCTAATGAAAATACTTACTTCCGTGCATGTGAGAGCATGGCCAAGTGGCCACTTAACTAACTCTGGGAAAAAAAACAACAGTACAAGCTTTTCTTAGTCCCTGACTGAAAGGCAAGTTTTTTTCTCCAGCCCATTTCTTTAACCACACCAAATTTACCATGTAGTTTCTGACGCACAAACATCAGAACCAAACTTATTCCCATTACTCCATATGATGTTCTGACTGACATCATATGGAGTGATAACACCACATCCTTGCTTTGTGGTGTGGATCCTTGAAACCAACGCAATTCTTCTTGGGAAAAAAAGAACTTATGGAATACATACATGTACCTGGTTGTAAGTTTTATTCACTATATATTATTGCCATTTCTCCCTGATTTTAAGTTACTGAGAGGACAGCCGTGTACTTGATTCCAGCCAATACACATTAGTGGAGATGTCAGAGAGTTTTACCAAACATTTATTCTAGCACCTGTAATATCTGTGTTTAGAAGTCTACCTTGCTGCTGTTCAAGCTGCTAATGGTGATATTTAAAGCTCTGAAAAGTTCTGGGTTTTTTGGTTTTTTTTTTTTGCATGCTATTGCTGTATTTATCATTCTCATCTCATGTCATCCTGTTCTCACCTACCACTACAATTACAGTTGGTAAGGGTGTGCTTGTTAGCTGATTTAAATTTTAACACTTCACGCCAAACCCAGCATCAAATGAAATCGCTGGCAAAACCCCCACTGACTTCACTGGGAATGAAACCAACTGGAGAAGCAAGGCTCCCAGGAGAGGAATGCATCACTGCCATTCACATCCTGCTGAGTTTGTGAGAACCGGGACAAGATACTATTAGAAGGCGCTTCTATGTGACCATCACTTCTCTTTTGTTTTGCAAAATAGTAGGAAAAGGTTTTTTTACTATCTGCAAATAACAAACCTAAGAGGATGGATGAGTCGCTGGAGATGATTTTGGACCAGCTCGGCTCACAGACTGCCAGTGTCAGGGAAGGTTCACCCGATTCTCCCCTTCCTGCTGCACAGCCCAGTCCTAAAATAACGCCGCAGTGCTAAACATAGCGGCACTGTGCTCTTTTAATAAGCGACAATTCCTGCAGCATGTACAAGCCACCACATTTGTCAAGATAAGAATATCAATATGAGATGTCATATTAGCCTAGACAAAGAGATTGAACCAGATAGCTTTGTCAAACACCAAGCAAAGGGGCTCATTCAAACTGACACAGCAAGAAATTTAAAAGTTGAACCTACCAATCTAGTCTTAACTCATTCCATCCTTTCCTGCTTTGGAACAGTCTCAGGCCAGTAAGTAAGCTCCTCTAAGTGATATAATAAATTCATTCCTAATCTGCAATAACAGTATTCCTGTCACTTCAAACCCCTCTGCTGCACTTTTCAGAAATTCTGTAATAGCTGTTAGTATGTTTCAGATTACACATATGGATCTATACACCTTAGTGGATAGGGACTCTAATGACATAAGCACACAGCGTGTAACTAACAAGCAAAATTAACAAGCATAAGTAATTGCCAGATAGCCAAGTTACTGGTTCTTTCTCAATCACTTTTCTGTAATTTACACGTAAGGATGTTAGTCATTAAGGCAATGGACAAAACCACTGCAGTAGTGGGTCCCAGTGCTTCATCTGTCTAAAATTTTGCATGACTTTAGGCAAATTCTTCAATTTCACTTCTGAAATCAGGGACGCAGATGTCCTATATATATATGAGTATATGTAAGATAGTGATATTGGTCATGAACAAAACTAGCAACATGGTTCACAAGATTACACAGAATTACACAGAATTATCATAGAGGCTGGAACAGACCTTTGAGATCATCAAGTCCAGCCTAAGACCTGACACCACACCACCTAGCTAGAGCATGTCACTAAGTGCCACATCCAATCTTTCCTTAAACACCAACGATTACTTTGCTGGTGAGAAATGATCTTGGTTTCTTTGGTATTCCTCACACAAGGCTGTGTGTATGGGCTTCACCATCCTACATATGGTTGAGAGAGAAGCTCTGGGGGTAGGGGTATCAACAGAAATATTTTCCTTAAGATGTGTGTTCTCCTCAGAAGGACATATGATCACCAAACTTATTTAAAACAAGACAGATTTTTCAGCGTGCAGGAGTGAAATGAGTTGTTAAGACTTTTGCCACACCACTGGTGGTGTCCCTGTTGAGGTGAAGTACGTACACAAAACCCTGCACTATGTGGAAAAATTCAGTTCAGCTTTGCACCACAGAGGTCTGACTGCATCATGTCCTTTGAAGGAAGGAAAAGCCTTCAGGGAACTGCAAGAGAGCAGGCATTTCTCTTTTGCCAGAGACCTGTAAGTTTAGCTCTTTCTTCAAACTTTGAGCCACGTGAAGGACGAAGGAAGGATCCCCCTTACAGGGCAGCTGCTGCAGCTCACAGTGGCAGGCTGCTCAGCCCTACCCCATTCTTTGGAGCTGGGAGCCACACTCTCCCCTTATCCTCTGCCAGCCTCCACCACAACCAGAAGATAGACTGAACAGAGAAAATATAGTGAACACGATCATAGATAGGGGGCAAGCAGTTGATACTACCCCCTTTCAGGACTTCAGCTTTAATATACCCTAATGGGATCTTCCTCCCCTCAAAACTGAGAGATAATGAAGCACAGGAAGATTTACATTCAATATTTCCAGAGAATATTGAATACACTTGAACATATTCAGCACCAATTCAAATGCAAATACAGCACAGTACTGTTTTATTCATATTCTGCCACATTTTGCCTTAATGGTCTAATTGGAAGATCTTTCCTAGTTTGTTTTCTGCGAGTTTAATAAACTGGGACTTTGAGTCAACTGCCCAATATATAAAGTGCTATATTTTCTTTAAAAGAAACCAGTTATGAAGTCAAAGGCAAATTCAGTGGTTTCTTATATAATATACCTTTTCACTTCCTGAACATTGCCTGTAGCTTTGCTAATTTATTGCCATGAAAATATTGTTACTACTAAATGCACTAGTACTTTTATCAATAGGCAGCTTTCCCCAAGGCATATTTGAGAATGCTCTGCTAATCAGAGTTGATGCAGTTATTCCAAAGCAGCCAAATCTTTAGAAAAAGGTTCATATTTAATTGTGGTCTGGGTGAGTGTTGTCATTTCTACAAAGCACAATATTTTTAATTCACTGAATTCACTTCTGCAGATATCTAAAGTGCTGACTAGGTTACCCAGCCCCAGACTCAGCTTGAGCCAGTATATTTCAAAGCAGTATTGCTGGTATCTTTATCTTACAACATTTAACTTATGTGAAATATTCCTCATTTTGTGGTGGTGAGGATTAAACAAAAATTTAATCCAAACCACAAATCTGTGCTATATCCTCAGCTCAGAAATTAAAAAAATGTGGTTGGGTATTTAAGCGGATACTCACTTGGATCTGATTTCTTACTCCTCCACATCTGGTTGAACTCTTAGGATTATGACCTCAAGTGCAGATGAATTTTTAGTATTTGTTTTCCAAGTATAATGATAATCATGAACAGCACAGTGAATGACAATGAGGTCACGTACACATACATATGTCACATGACACAGTTTTAGTCTCTCTACACTAGTGTAACTTTACTAAGGCTAAGCAAATCATCATGATTGGTGGGGGAGCTTTTACTGCATGTATGTTTTGACTGATTTTTAATGTATTTTCAATTCTCTGCAGATGAAAAATTGAATAAAGTTCCAGAAACAGGTCAGGCCATTTATTTCAATTAGAAATAGTAATGAAATTCCAGTACACTATTAAATGTCACTTAATCTACATTAGAGATAAATAGAATACTTAATTTCTTTTGGCATGCTCCACAATGAGGTACCTTGCTTGTCTTTATATTGACAACATAGGTGCTCCTCTGCTTTCCCTACCACAGTGACATTTAGTAACATTACTCCTGCTCAGACCCAGCATGGACATAATCCATTTTGCAACAAGACAACCAAGGCAAGGAATGTCTCCACCTATGGAGATAACATCTCTACTTTCTCTGATCCAGCTGTCTCAGGCCAATGCTATGCATCCTTTGCTCGCTCTCACTGGAATCCAGAGGTGCTGGTCACTTTGGTTTCCTTCTGCCATCAGTTCATCCCTCAAACTCCTACATGGCAAATGAATATTAATACTATTACTCCACTAGGCATAATTAAGTTCCCAATTAAGAACAAAATTACGACCATTAAGGTTAAGTTTTTTAATCAGCTATGTATTTTGAGATGACACAGATGTTTCATTGACTCAGAGAGGTTCTTGTTTGAAGGCCATCCAAGCCCATCATCTCCACAAGAAGTTTCTTAGATATATGAGACTTCTAAGGCTATCAGTCAGCAACAACAGGCATGAAACTAAAACAGCAGGCTTTGAGTATTAAGGATCATTACAAACAAGGAACAAACTCTGACTTCTGTAGAGTTCTCCTCAGTTACAGCTGATACTCATTGGTTTATACATGAAAAATATATAAGATGCAATTTGAGGAGGTAAGGCCTTCTGATTCTCTGTGAAAATAATCAAGACAGCTCATGATAATTCTCCATGTCTGAAGTCTCCCATACACATGGCTTCAATTCAAAGTTTGCACATCTTTAAGAGATTAATATTAAGCTCTCTAAGTAGTTGTTAGCTGTTTTTGCTAACTGTAATCAAACTAACTTAAACTAAAATTTACCATGCCAATACTTTTCTATCCCTCCCATTCTCATGTTTCACCTTTCACCAGAAAGTACAGCAATAACCCTGGAAGGACAGCAAAAGGATGCTTTTAATATCTCCACTGCCACATGCAATACTAATTTTTGATCTTTTGACATGTCTACAGCTCAGGCAGCTAGAAAAAGGCTCTAAACAAATGAGAGGAGCAGCACTTCCAGTTCCCAGGGATGTTTTCAAATAAAATACCCAAAGTGTCTGAGAACTACATAACTGAACACATGAAATATTGTTCAGAAAACTAGTAAAATGCATATACATGTATGTATACATACATACATACACACATGCGTGCGCTCCTCCATTCATATACTACTTTTCATTCATAGGTATTAAGAGGAGAGCAGATGATGGCATTCTCCATGTAAACTGTGCAGGTAAGCAGAAGGCTAGTTAGCTGCTCAGCAGCACTAGAAACGCAAACAGGTCAGTGTCTGGTGCCCTGCTCCAGAATATCGGCATGACCATCTGTAGATGGATGTGTGGTAAATGTGCACAAAAACCTTGACAGAAACCTCAAGTTGATTCTTTAATCCTGTGCACAGAAGAGAATACATCCAGTTTCTTTTGGCATGCAGAAGTCTGCACATTGCATACTCTCTATATAAAATATATACAGGTTGCTTAAATTATATCCATGTTTTTCTCAAGTTTTTTGGTTGGTTGGTTGGTTTTTTAAGAGACACTGTTACAATACGTCTCTTTCCCAAATGAAAGAATAGAGTATTTAATTTTGCTTGCTCTAATATAAATAACGCACAGTGATGTGATCTTTTGCTATTCCCTTTAAGCTGTTTGGAGATGGATTTCTACAGTGGGTGGCATTCAGAGTAACACATGTTGTGCAACACACACTCAAATCTTGACAGCTTTATGGTTTCTTACAACATGGTACGATGTGGAGTGATTCACAATGAGATGGAGAAAATTTTTCTATTACTGTAAAAAAATGATGTTATAAGCATTTATCATCCAAAAGAAATACATTGAGACTATAGGCTGAAAAAGAACTAGGAAAGTAAGCTGGGTTCCTTTTTTTATTACAAAATATTGCATGTAGATTTAAAACAGTTAAAGCTGAGTGATGCTTACTATGTAAAATGAGCTTGCCCTGACAGTTAATCCACAGTATTATCAGACCCACCAAATTAAAATAAGGTGAGCTAAAGAAGAAATCAATGCTAAAGATGTGAATTTCCTTGATGACATATTTTACGATTTCCATTGTGGAGATTTAAAAGAGAGAAGGCAGAGGATCCACTTGGTAAAATGGAATTGGTGGCCATGAACATACACGAAGTCAAAAGGACACAAAATCAAAAGGAAGAAATGGAACATAGCCATGGAGGTGGGTAATGTATTGCAGCTATATTGGTAAGCCAGAACTTCCATAGAAGTTCTTTAGACATGCGATGGTAATTTCAGAAGGGTGTCAGTCCAATGATGTATAACTTCAAAGGGAAGGGGGAAAAGAAATCTCCAAAACATACAGTAACTTTTGGAAGATGCTTTACTTAGACTAGATGTTCATGAATGTTTTGTTAAGATTTGGCTACCGTCCCATTGGATTTGATACAGTCTCTGACAATGTCATCAGCCAGATGTTTCATGAAAAGTAAACTATTATCTCAAACCAGTCAACTGTGCGGTACTTGAGAAGTGACTAGTGACTCTGTCACCAAGCTGCTAAAAAAATGGAGTCCCAAAACTTACTGTCCTACTAGTCTTATACGCACCTCCATTGTTATCCAAGTTGTATTTTAGTCATTATTCTCACACCCAGGCCCCTTACAGCAGATAATTCATATTCAATTTTAATTCCTCAGATTTCTTCAAACCCCAACCTGCAGATTTCCCCATCACCTTGCTTCCATACCTTCATAAGTTTTTCAGAAGTAAAAAGTACCCACAAGTTGAAGGTCAACTGCAAATTCTCAGACTTCAAACCATTAAGAAAATACAGGCAATTCTTGTCATCCAACAACTTTGAAGCACTTAATTCTGAACTCTAAAGCAACCATGCATTATAATACCTAATTTTCTTTCACAAATCATTTTATTCTCCATTATATTATCCATTTAATTCTATTATTTTATTTATTCTACATGTGATATTTTCAGCGGGAAACCTACAGAAGACTTTATAAACAAACCATTTTCTATCTTCCAAACTACACCAATCTTACATTTTAACATCTTCAAAAGGTAATATTTCAGTAAATATTGGGTTTTCATCAAATTGGAATGTAGTCTTCCAAGAGCTACACTTTTCTGGCCTTTCAGTAGATGATGTGTCCTGAAGATATCCTGACCTGTGCTGGAGCAACTGGTGAACAGCTTCAACATTCATCAGTCAACAACCATCCTCCAGTAAATAAATCCAAGCAACAAAAGGAGTTGTTCCTCTAGCCAGATTACCACTTACTTCATGAGCAATTTCGCCAACAGAAACTGACTCTAAAATACAACCTTCAACAAGAGATGAGAGAAGCCATCGTTCTCCAACACAATGGAAAAGGTTCACAGAAAAAAATAAACAAATGACAAAACCAACCAAAACCTCACTAAGACCATCCTGTCACTTTCTGCCTTCACACCCTAAACTAGACTGGACTAAAAGACCCGGTCAACAAAAAATAAAATAAAGGCAAAACCAAATTGCAGTGCAGTGCTGCACTGCCCTGAAACTCCACATTAGGTCAACAAGCTTTGGTGGATCTGACTTACGTTGGTCCCACTCCTCTTCACACCTAGCTGATGCTAAGTTCTGACCACATTTCCCTCTGAAAATGACACTGACACATCTGGAGACACTCAGACCCAGTCACAGCAGAATTGGGGCCAGAACCTGCCAGGCCCCCTCATCTCCAGCTGGACACCACACAAGGGCTGCCTGTGCGAGGACTTGTCCAGCTGCTACCACTGCCCCAGAACACCCGGAAGCCACGGCCCCTCCTGGGGGCAGCGGCCGCTGGGGACCTTCTTACCTTGTTGGAGTAGGGGGGTTTACTCAGATTGATGCCGTCGCGGATAAGCTTGTCTCGAATCATGATCTTCAGTTTCAGCCTGGGGTAGACGGCCAGCCCCCCGCCTCCGGCCGCCCCCCGCCGCCCCCCGGCGGCCCCCGCCGCCCCCCCCGCCGCAGCTACGCCGTTTGCAACCGTTGCTCACTGGACTTTGAGACGGTGACCAATACCCAAGAGAGTGAGGTAGAGATAAACTCCCTGCTGTTAACCCATCGTACGATTAAC
>JAAGNO010020167.1:7959-31928 GCA_033439905.1 Ceryle rudis
TCTTCTTCCCCTAAAACACTGCTCAAGCGCTCCCCCCCCTGTGCGATGTTTGGAATCGTGCGCCCCCCCCCCCCCCCCCCCCCCCCCCCCCCCCAAACCTGCCAGGCTGAGTTGACAGCCCCTGTACAGTGTTGTGTCGCCTGCTCTTGCAGTGGGCAGAGCTTGCAGGTCACTCCGTGACTATTCTGCTGCCAAATCTGCTATCTGTCTTACCATGTCCTCTGGGCAATGCTGTGCCGCCCAGCCCATGGCTTCTCTCCTCTGGATGCCTTGTCCCTTTCCCAGCCTGGCTGCTGTAGATGTCCAGATGTGACTCTTCCTTCTCTGCCTAAAGGGAAAGAAACCATTTCTTGTGTTTTCCTCTGTCACATTCATCACGCCAAATTCCCCTTGTGCTGGCCATGGGCAGCTGCTGGGTGGTGGGCATGGCCAGACTGGGGCAGGAAGGCACCATGGTGGTTGCAGGCAGTGCCAGCCTGCAGCACTGGCACAGCAGAGGCTGTATGTTGGCTGCCTGTGCTCACCCCTGTGTGCTGGGCTATCTGCCTGTGGTAGGTGTGTGTTGGGAGGGATCCCGAACCCCAGTCCTTGTCATGCATCTTGTCCCTGCTTCCCCAGCTTGGAATGCACTGGCACGCCTATCCCAACAGCCCTGTGATTTCCCTCTTACCTGTGACATTCCAGGGCCATTTGAGTCCCCAGGTCCTCTCTGTGGAGGAGACAAGAACAGGCTGGTGGGTGTGATGGGCTGTCTGCTCTGCTCAGCTCTGTTCTGCCCTGCAGCGGATAGGTGGCTGTGGCTGTGCTTGGGAGTCCTGGGGAAAGGGAATTCACTGAGGGCGATGGGAGTGATGGGGACAACCTGTCTTGTTGGCATGCACAAGCATCACTGTGCTGGGAGCAGGCTGGAGCAATTGGTGCTTTACAGAGCCACATGTCTGCAGCTCCATGTGCACCTGGGAGAGCCATCTCCTTGCCCAGCCACAGCAGCAGCAGCTTTCCTCTGATCTCCCCTGAAGGCTGTGTGGGCTTCAGAAGCAGCTGGATGTGTGCCTCAGCGACTGGGGGAGACCGACAGCGTGCTCCCTTCACTGCCCCAGCGAAAAGCAATACTGGGATGGCCCTGCGTGGGGGCAGGATTTGATGGGAGAGCAGGTGTCTGGCCCACAGCCCAGGCTAAGACAATACAATCTGTTGTGAAGACTATGAGATGGGTTCAGTCTCTTCCCTCCTCCTTTTCAAGGACCAAATTTGCTTGAGCACTGGGGGACAGGTAGTGGTTTGGTGTATCCTCTATGGATGCATCCATCCACAGGGAAAGCCAGGCCTTGAGGAGCACCTTCTCTCCTCATCCTCTCATTGCAGGCCCCTGTGGTCACCAGCAAAGGCCTTCCCTTCCCTTTGATGCACTATTGACTCAAACTGGTATGGTGAGAGCTAATCCCTGTGGCACAGCTGGATGTAGTGCGGCAACTGGTGGGGCCATCCCTGCTTGGGCAACCTGCAGGTGCCAGCACCTTCACCAAGCTTCCAACTCCCAGTCTCCCAGGGCGGCGTGATTCATTCTGGTCATCCAGTGTTACCCAGATCTATTTGGAAGCTGGACAAAGGTGGGAGGAAAGCCTTGTTGGGGCCAGGATTGGCATGCAGTGTGCTCGTGGGCTTCTGCTGCAACCCAAACCTCTCTCTGCTTCTGGCACTGAGCACAGGCGATAGAAATGTTCTAGCTCTGCAGATGCTCTGAAATCTTATTTTACATGTGTATATATCTCACATTTTAACCCATTGCTCTCAGGAAGAAGCTTTTCTGCTTGCAGAGAGGGGAGCTGGGCAGGGCAGGAGTGTTTCTTTGCTCCTGCAGCAGAATCAGCTGTGGGGGACATTGTGGCTTCTCAAAGCTGGGGAGGAGCAGAGGAGGGGAGGCTGGCACCAAGGCCTTCCCCAGAGAAGTGTGGAGGGAGATGCATGTGTAGCCCAAGGAGGAGAGTATCAGTGGGACAAGCATGATGCTGCCCACCTTATACTGGCCCCTGAGAGGCCATAGGATGAGGGTGCTTGGTGGCAGGGCATCCCCAGATCCCTGTCAGGCAGCAGTGGACTGACACAGGAATGGAGCAGAGTTTGGCCCTGAAGGATGGGTGTGAGACCCCTGCTAGCCTGCCACATGCCCACACTTGCTCCTCGTCACACAGCAGGCTTGCAGGCATCAGTCACAAGGAGAGCTGTCTGGAGATGAGCAGCTGAGAGCAACCATGCAGGAGATTTGAATTGTGCCTGCTTTCTCCACCAGCTCAGCAGTGAGGTCCCTGCCATCCCCAAGTGTGCCATGCCATCCCAACCAGTCAGGATGCCAGGGTGCAAAGCCACCAGAGCTGCCTGGTCCAAGCAGTGTGGTATTGGGCTTCCTGGTCTGCATCCCTCTCAAGCACAGCCCAAGTCCTCTCCTTGCCAGTCTTCTTCTTCCCTCTGCCCTGGGGTGAGGTTCCCCTCATTCACTGGTGATGGCTGTAGCTGTGCTGGCTGCTCCAGTGGCTGGCAGACTCTCTGCAGCAGGTGGCTTTATAAAAGGCAGCAGATAAACCTCCCACTCTTTTCCCCACCTCCCTCAGCTCCCTATTTCCCAAACAGTGGAAGGCACTTAGTGAGGAAAGAGCTGCTTTTCCCCAATCCCCATCCTGCCTTTTCCCCCATCTTTATGGATTACAGTGCTCCTGATGCCTTGTGGCACTGTGAAAAATGCCCATGATTCGCAGTGACAGCTTCAGGATGGTTCCTGACCATGGCACAGCTGCTCCTGGTTTTCGTATAGATTTCCATGAGAAAGTGTTTTTCCCAGCAAGTGGTGGTGCTTTCCTTCACAGAGGCCTTAAAATCCTCCTCTGTTTGAGCACAGTTACCTGGGTGCAGGAAGAAACAATGTGCCTGTAAGTGCCTGCTGTCCCGCTGCCTTTTCAGCCTTGCTGAGAGGTGCCTTCAACGGCCTTCAGTGCCAGATGGGAGCTGCTGCTGCTGCTGGGCTGGCTGGGCATGGGCATAGCATGCTGTGGTCTGGGAGCTGGCAGGTGATAAGCAACCCAAGGGTACCCTCTGCAGGGAAGCTGA
This sequence comes from Ceryle rudis, assembly GCA_033439905.1. Lineage (NCBI taxonomy): Eukaryota > Metazoa > Chordata > Aves > Coraciiformes > Cerylidae > Ceryle > Ceryle rudis. Next base: position 11,062 of record JAAGNO010020167.1, read on the forward strand.
AGCCCTTTCCTAGAGCCAGCTACTGCAGTGGCCCTCAGAGTGAGAGCGATTGTCCTTATCTGCACCTATCAGCATTAATTAATTTGCAAGGGCAGGGGTTGCTCTGGGGACTGTGAACAACATTCGGCATCCCAGCTTGGAGCAGGGATCTGGTGGTACCCAGGGGTCTTTCTGCTGTTTTCCTGAAATACTGTTCTCCTGAATGCACATGTGTATGCACGTGTGCATGTTAACTGAGTGCCCCAGCATGACTGCCTGCCCCTCTCCCACTTGTGAGCAACCTGCGTATCTGTCCCCAGCAGTCAGCCCTGCCTTTTCATAGAATCATAGAAAAGTTTGGGTTGGAAGGGACCTTTAAAGGTCATCTAGGCCAAGCCCCCTACAATGAGCAGGGACATCTTCAGCTAGATCAGGTTGCTAAGACCCCCATCCAACCTGACCTTGAATGTTTCCAGGAATGAATCACAGAATCACAGAATGTCAGGGCCCGGAAGGCACCTTGAAAGATCATCCAGTCCAACCCCCCTGCCAGAGCAGGATCACCTATACCAGATCACACTGTGTGGTACTTAGTGACATGCTCTAGCTAGGTGGTGTGGTGTCAGGTCTTAGGCTAGACTTGATGATCTCAAAGGTCTATTCCAGCCTCTATGATAATTCTGTGATGTTGAACAGAACTGGTCTCAGCACCGACCTCTGTGGGACCCCACTAGTTACAGGCCTCCAACTAGACTCCACCCCATTGACCACAGCTCTCTGACTACTTCCCTTCAACCAGTTCCCAGTCCACCTCACTACCTGATCACCCAGACCACACTGCCTCAGTTTAGTCAGAAGGATGCTGTGGGAGACAGTGTCAAATGCCTTACTGAGATGAAGATAAACCACATCTACTGCTCTACCATCATCTATCCACGTGGTTATGTCAATGGGCATCTACCACCTCCTTAGGCAACCCGGTTTAGTGTTTCACCACCCTCTTTATAAAAATTTCTTCCTTATATCTGGTCTAAATCTCCCCTTTTACTTTAAAACCGTTACCCCTTGTCCTGTCACTACAGGCCCTGCTAAATGTCCATCCTCATCTTTATTATAAGCCCCCTGTCCTGGCTCTCTGCTCCCAGCCATCACTCACCAGCAGCCCAACAGCTCACTGCCCTGCACGTGGGCTGGGCCTGGCCTGGCTAATCCTTTGTGATGGAGAGCATTGGTTTCAGTATTATCACAGGGCAAAGGTGTATGACCAGAGTAAGTGACAGGCTGCTGCCTCGGGGAGTTGCAGCCCAACTAGCTCAGATTTGCTTGGTGCTTTGCACACACAAAGTGTGGTGTGAGGGGCCAGGTACACTGTGTGCGCAGCAGGGTATTGAAATATAAACCAAACATTGATTAGAGCCATGGGTCTAGCTTCACGCTCCATGGGTCTGTGGATCACAGCCCTGGGGAGTTAGACACTATCACAGTGGCATTGGTCTCATGTGAAAGTGCCTTCCCTGAAGATGATGAAGGTGGTGCAAAGATCCCTGCCCAGAAATGCCGCTGCTCACCTCCTGCTTGCCCGACAGACTACCATCAGCCTGAACCTCTCTTTGCTTTTTGGACACAGACTCCATGACTCTTAAGAGGGAAGGGTGAAGGGAGAGACAGTGGTGAATGCCTTAGACCCCCACAGGGTTTTGGAGGGCTATGTCTGCTGTCCTGTCCCCTCTGTGTTCATCCTCTCAGGGATTGATGTGGCCCATAGTGTGCCTGTTGTCCCATGCACCAAGCTACAGGGACAGAGAGGTCACCATGCCCTTTGGTGCCAAAACTGCCTACGCAGGGGCGTGTGCTGAGCTCAGCGCAGGGTGTTGATGAGGCTTTTCCCAGCCCAAGGTTGTTCATTAGCCATGCTGAGTCAGTGGAAGTGGCTCCAGTTTCCTGGCCTCCCCATCATTGCAGTCCTCAAGGTCAGTCACTGCAGTCCCACAAAGTGGGACGCTGGGAGTTCACCTCCCTGCCTGGTTTGGGGCGCACCAGCGCACAAACCTGATCCATTACAGTGGTCCTCACTTTCCCCTCCCACTGCCTGGCCACATCTTTCAAAGGAAGAAGGGTTCAGAGGCAGGCAGGTAGCAGGCACGCTTGCTTTTTAGGTGACACGGTCTGGCTTCTCAGCCTGCTTGGCTTCACGTGGCCATGGACAGCCCCATCAGCAGCCCTGTGCCCCCACTGCCCCCCTGCCAGGTGAAATGCGTAATACCCTCCCTGCCAGAGCAGGTTGCCGAGGCTGAGTGAGCGCAGACATGCCAAGAAGCCCGGCTTAGTCATTTGAGCACTCCCAAGACTTTGTTTTGGTGTTTTGCTACTCCAGCTGTCTGTGAATCCCCGAGCAAATGAGTTTGCTGGCAGCGTGCTTCAAGGGAAAGATACATTTTGAAAAATTGTGTTCACATAAAAGATATGCCTTATTTTTAATTGGAAATCTGATTCTCTGGATTAATGCCCACCCAACCGGAGAGGAGAAGCATATGTTGGTGTATCAACAAAACAAACAGGGCACTGAATATTCAAGGCAAACCTTATGCACTGGAAGTGCTTTATAGAAATTAGCCAGCAGATAATTTTCAATGGCAAATCTTGTACATTTACTGTCCATTCACAGCAATTTCAAAGAGGAGAAAGCAGAATTGCCTTTCTCTATTGCTCTACATGTTTTCTGATGCTATTTTAGCATCTTTCCTCTAAGTAAGACCTAGACTGGGTAGACCATATGTTGTGATTTCTGCCTCTTGTGTTACTGCTTCATTTTCCCAGCTGCAACCCTGTCCACTTCTTGACTTGCCCATTGCTGTCACTCCCTCACGACAGCAGTCTCTGGTTGGCATCTGGAGGCACTGCTTCATACACTGTTAATGAAAAGCTTTCCCAACACCTTCTGTAGGTGAAGGTACACACCTAGCTCTGTTATTCACAACAATATTGCCACCTCTGTCCCTTAGAGATTGGGAAAAGTACAATGGCAGTGGTGTAACTGGGAAGAGAAACTGGTCTGGCAATGCTGTGGGGTTTGTTTGGACCTTTAGAACACGAGCACAGAGTGCTGTCACCAGAGTGTTGCAAAATCTCACGTCTGATGTGAAAATTTAGCTTAAGTGTTTTAACAGTGACTTTTAGTCTGACCTACAGTGTCCATGTGATCTATCACTCTCTATACTAAGTAAGGTACCTCTTCCAGTTGGAGGGAGGTTGAATATGTCCTACAGGTCTGCGTTCAAGCTGTTCCTGGTCCATGTAAGCAGAAATCCCCTCTCGCTGTTTCTGCTGCATGTGCTGTTCCTAGAACATTTACATGATTTACTTTTAGCTGGTTGTTCCCAATAGTTATTTTAATGGTAATGCTGCAGCTATATAATTTGCATAAGGTTTTCTAAGAGCAGCACCATAGAAGGTGACTTAAGCTGGAACAAATGGTCTAGAAAAGTAACAGTTTGGGTATTTGGAGGTAGGTTTCCATGGGTATCTGGGGGTAAAGGGACTGAGAAAAAGGCAGGAAAATGAGCTTCAGAGGAGCTGTGATACACCACAAGGGCTGTGTTACAGGCCTGAGCATGACATGACGGCTCCTTTGGGCAATGGAGTTGGAAGTACCTAAGAGAGGGGACAGAGCTGGACTGGTAGCTTCAGGTATCTTCTGCTCCTGCAATGTCTCTGTGCAGCAAGACTCTGGCAGTGAAACAGCAATGCTGGGTAGAGAGACAGGAACTGCTTGGGTTGGGTGGGTGAAGGCTTGCATTTGGGAGGCTTGTGGACGGGAGAGCTTGGAGCAGGAGATGCTGGCACCATGTCCAGGAGAAACTCATTGCTTTTGGCCAGCAGGAGCAAAATGTCCACTACTAGGGGAAGGGGACAGCAACAAGGACTTGATAGGGAAAGACAACCCTTACCCATCCCTGTGAAAATCCCACTCACCCTGTCATCCTCTGGTAGGATGCTCCTCCTACAAGCGTGAAGACGATGCCTAGAGACAAGCTGCAGGATCTTACCACTGGGTAGTGGAGTGATGGTGGTGAAGAGGGGACTCAGAGGGTGCTAAGAGTCTCCTTGTTTATTTGCTGAAGGTCTAACCGCTCCCTTGGTCAGAGACACACTCTCTTTGTCAACAAAAAGGCAATAAATTATTTAGCAGCTGAAAATGCCAGATGGCGATGGCTTTGCTGCTTCCAGGTGGAGGGGAGGGAGGGAAACATGCACATGGGGAGAACAGATTGAGAACCTCTCCATAGGAAAGGGCTGACGCTGGCCAGAGGTCCCAGTAGCCCAGGTGGCTTTGCAAACACCTGATGGCAAGCAGGAGCCAGGTGTGGGCCAGAGCAAATTGCTACCACTTGCCAGAGTGGCCCACTCATTTTCCACAGGTCTCTTCTTATTGGAGTTGCCTCTTCAGTGGTCGTTATCCTGATGGGGCTATGCTGAGCCTCAAGGTACAGGAGTCCCAACCCCATCTGGGAAGCAGTCCATGACTGAGGGCACTACAGGGAAGCTTTTCTAGCCCATCCCTCACTTCCCACTTGGCTGCAAGGATGGTACTTCAGTCTCATGCCTACTGGGATGCCCTCTGGAGCAGTATCAGCATATCTCAGGTGACCTGACTGTTCCTTTGAGAGCCACACTAATGGTCAGCTGTCCCAGCTTGGGCTATGTCTCCAGACACTGTAAGAGTGGTCAGATCAATATGTAATATGGCTAGGGATCTCTGAGGAGAACTGAAGATGCTGTAGTCAGCATGGGCAGATCTGTAGCAGGCACGGAAGCCTGTGCCCCAGGTGACACTGCATCATATGCACAGTAAGAAGGACAGCCATAGGTCTGCATGTCCTGGAGATCTTGATGCCTGTAGTTCAGTAGCTTCTGATATCTCTTCAAGGCTTCTATGCAGGTAGCCAGATGCCAGCCTAACCCTGGAGTAGGGTGAGCCTCAGACTCTGCTGGGTTCATAGCCTTGGTCCAAGCACCCCAGCCATTCTTTGGCTTCCAGTGAAAATGTTTCTCTGGAATAGCATTTGTGCATCACAAATGAAGAAAATAACAAGTTACCCTCTCTCTGTGTTTAATTTGGAAACTGCAGGCACCAAGACTAGTTCTTAAGTTCTTCAACCCTCTTGAGAGCTTGGGTTGAGAATCCCTTGGGAATCCCTGGTGTCCACCTGATTGTATTTGTCAGGCTGTCAGAGTCTTTTTTTTTTTTTTTTTTTTCCCTCTGTGTCAATTCTGTATTTGAAAACCTTTCTCTTCCTCAGTCTTTCCCTGGATGAAGAGGTCTAAGACAGTCACTGTCTCAGGCATGTAATCTCTGTCATCTCAGGCTCTGGCACCCCTGTCCTACCTGCTCTGCTCAGCTGTAGGGTGGATGTTTCTGGGCTCCTCAGGAGCTTTAGGACAGGACTGATCTCTACACGCAGAAAGCTGCACAGTCTAAGAGAGGCTGAGGCACAGCAGTGCGCATAAAGCCACGTGCTAGTCTAGTCTCCTGTCTGTCACACTGACACAGCAGAAGTAAATGTTTCCCAACAAAAGCAAATCCATGTAGAGCTCATGAAGATCCCCTTTCTAAGCCAAGCTGTTTTGTACATGCTGTCTCTGTGCTCCCCAAGGACCTCTCAGTCAGGTTTCCTTTGGTGTTAAAGAAGAGTTGATCCTGTTTCGTCTTGAAGGGAAAGACATCCATAAACACTCTGCAGCACCAGGTTCCTGGGGGTGCTGGCTCTCTTTGTTTGCATCTTCCTCCAGTGTTTAATTGGACCATGGCTCCTGCTCCTCTTTCTCTGTCCTGTCCATGTGGGCTGTGAGCATCCTGCAGCAGGGATCAGCTGTTACTGGGTGACTGCAGGGGCCACATCAGAGTCCCAGTTGTGGCTGGAACATAGGTAAAAAGGAGGGAGGGTATAAATGCCCAGTGGCTTCAATACAAAGCTGACAGGAGTACATGTTATTAAGCATGATGAGGTTTCATGTGGCCTTTGAACTGGCTACAGTATACTGGTCACAATAGACTCTGCTCAGCATGTCTTCAGGGCAAGGCACTGCTATGACTTCTTATAAACTCCAGACAGGCCAGATGTTCTTGTCAGGAGCACAAGTCGCCAAGCATAGGGACATTGAATAACTGCAGTTGGAAGGGTCCCCTTAAAGGTCATCTGATAAAAGCCCTTGCTCAGGACCCGCCAAATTCAAAATTATGTTTCATTACTCAAGGCCTCCAAAGACAATGCTTCTTTGTCTATTTGTTCCCCCCGACACTGGTAGTCTTAGTCTTCTCCTAAGCAGGGTCTTCAGCCCTCTGAATTTATCTACCAAAAAAGTACTAGACATCCTAATTCGGAGCCTTTTTGGAAGGACTCCAACCTGGTTACTATTTTGAAAATCTTCTAACAACCTATTAATGGACTGTTGTTAGAGCCCCTTGAAGACACCCTGGTGTCCCAGGGTGCATCTCATCCTGGTGATGGTCTCACCATTCATAGCTGTCCTCTGAAGGCCATGCAGCTCTCTAAGCACAAGGAGCAGCTGGCTAACAGTGCTGGCGGGGGCTCCAAGGCACAGGGACATGGTGGGTACACAGGGAGAAGAGACTCTGGCCCTGTTGTCCTCACCCTGTGTTCATTAGTGTTTCTTGTGCTTTCTCTTCCTGTCCTTCTGGTGAGTGCAGTCACCATTCAGCACCATCTTGACATGCAGGTATGTGGCATCCCCATGGGTAACAACCATGCTGGCTGCTGTAGGGTGCTTGTTTCCAGGGCTCCCAGGAACTGCAGCTTTGGAGAGAATCCTCTTCTACCTGACGCGTTGTGGTAGGGAAGGTTTTGGAAACAAGCCATCATCTTTGCCATGAATGGCCTTTGTTTCCTACCAGTGAGGACTGTAGCCTGTGATATCAGCTCCTGGGGAAGTGGGGGAAGCTTGGCTTTTGGTGTTTTGAGAAGCTGATTCTTCTGAAGACATCAAGGTATCTTGGAAGGAGCAGTTCTACTCTGGTGGAAAGACGGAAGGGATGTCCCACAATTCCTGAGTCACACATATCGTGATGCTGGAGCTGAAGGGAGGGCTTAGGGATGTTCCACACACAGTAGGTATCTGGCTGCGGGAAGCAAAGCAAGAACAGTCCCTGCAGCCCAGTTATTAAGGTCATCATTGCTCTTATTCTCAGAAACTCAAGCAAATGCTTTGGCTCCTTGTTCCTGTCTGCTGACCTCACCGGGGTGACCATGACTCAGCCCAGCTTCCAGGACTGAGGTGCTGAGGTGGTGAGAGACCTGTCTCAGGTACAAGACACAACCAAAGAGCATGGGGTTTAATGGGGTGGGGAAAGGGTATGAGGTAGCTGTGACATTTCTTCAGCAACACCTCCTGCCCTGTGTGCCACAGCTCTTCCCTGGGACATACTGGGAGTGGGGAATCTCCAAGATTACCAGCCAGTCCTCTCCCCTTCCTGCCCTTAGTCAGCTACGCAGACTTTTTCGGAGGACCTGGAAGAGACATTTGAGGCAAACGTTTTTCCATCTGCACCCCTACCCTTGTGTTGCAGGGTGAGGCCCTGTGACAGTGTCAATGGAGAGCGTGTACTCAGTAGAGCCAGCACCTGATGATGCTGGCCCCACCTCACTGGACGTGCTCAGCTTTCTGGATGCCCTGGTGAACAGTACAGAGGAGCAATGCTTCAGTGCCCGCTCCCGCAGCACCGTCCTGGAAGGGCTGCCTTTCGGCGGTGTGCCCACCGTGCTTGCCATCAACTTCATCCTCTGGCTGGTGAGTGGGCCAGGAGGGTGCCATGTCTATGGGCACCACGGCCCTCATCTGTGGTGTCAGAGACTGGCTGTGAGCACAGGTGGGTGTGTTTGTTATGGGTGCGCTGCCAGTCACATGTGAGTGCAGCCTGGATGCTGGTGCACCTGGCTGACTTCAGGAACAGGGGTGAATGTGGGCACCAGGAGCTTTGCCCACATCATCATGGGCAGCAGGTGGCACTTTGGCAGCAGTGGTGAGATCATGGGTCAGGAGGAGTTTGGTTTGAGTTTTGCATGAACTTGGGCTCATAAGTGAGAAAACAAAAAGGAGGGATGTGAGGAGACCCCATGGAGCAAGGCCCCACAGCAAAACACTTCACCTCTCCTCTTTTCATCCAGCTTCTCCTTCTGGTCTTCTCCTGCCTTCGGAAAGCAGCTTGGGACTATGGGCGCCTGGCGCTGCTGATGGACAATGATAGGTGAGGAGGATATGAGGCCACTGCAGGTGGTGGCTCTGGCCTCTCCAAGAGGGCTGGCAGGAGGGATGACATTGTGGGGTGGCCCATGAAGAAGTTCAGCAGATGTTCCTGCCCCTCCTTCCCACTGGGAACAGCCTGGTTGCCCTTGCCCATGGGGACACAGGCACCATTCTGCAGGGAGAGAGAAAGCCTGGGCTGGCTTTGATTCCCTCTTGCAAGCACTGTCTGGTGCTGGTGCTCTCGGTGCCAGGGAAGGACAGAGGCCCAAGATGTCCTTTCAAATGGAGACTGAGTCACTGCCTTTCCCTCTGCTGTTCTCTTGGGATGAGCAGGGCTGGCTGCCAGGGGAGGCTGAGGGAGACACGCAGCAATAACACCGGTCCTCGTGTCACCAGGGCAGCTTGCTTGGCCCAGCCTTTGGACTAGGTGCAGAATGCCACAAAAAGATTCTGGTGTCCCGGTGAAAATAGAGCCCAGACCAGATTTCCAGGCAGGCTGTGCTGCCTGCAGCTGTCTTGACTGCCAGAGCATGGCTTACCCCGTGCAGCAAAGCATGTTTGTTTGCGTGGGCAGGTGCACACAGGAGGGGTCTCTGCAAGGCTGGGTAGCCCACAGGAGCAAAGTCAGTAAATGGCCCCCTCCTGACTTGTCTTCAGCTCCTCTTGGCCTCAGGTTCTGGAGCTGAGTCTGGCAATGGACGGGCAATGTTTCTCTTCACCAGGGAGATCAAAAGGGCAACTGGTACTTAAAAGCAAGCTTTGGTTATGTATGTTCCTTTTTACTGTAATACCAGAGAGGGCTGAAACATAGTAGAATAGAAAAAAAGTCTGGTTCATCAGTCCCTTGTCCTGGAGCTAAGGCAAATTCTCCATGAGCCACCCCACTGTGGGACAGGGCCACAGAGAAGCTGCAGGGACTTGCTAGTGCAGAGGCAGCAAGATGCAGCTCCTGCCCTGAGCCCAACGGTAGTCACTGGTCAAGCCTCAGTGCAGGATGCAGAGAGGGGGGAGGCATTTCCTGGGCTGCTCTCCTAGGAGACACTTCTCCAAGGGTGCTGATCCTCTCCCATCTGATGCTTCTCTCCTACCTCACCCCTCCACTTCTCTCCTCACTGCAAAGTTTGACATCGCTTTTCTACGGAGAGCAGAGTGAGAAGGAGAAGTCCCCGTCAGAGAGCAGCCCCCTGGATGTTGACAACAAGGATGTGGTGAGTGCCAGTGGCCATGTCAGCAGGAGCCTCATCTGGGCTCATCCTGGCCCAGCCCACCCTGCCCTTCACCAGACACACAGGTTAAATGGGAGAAATTAAACTCTGCAGCACAGGGTTTCCTACTTAACACCTTCTAGCAGCATGGTATTCCTGGGAAAGCTGGAGAGTTTTCTTCCTGGCTGTTTTGAGGCACCTACCTTGAATAGCAACTTGGAGGGGATGCTCCCACCAGGGTGAGCATCTCCCAGCTGCCTGGCCATCCCTGCCGGCTGCAGGGCCCTAGTCGGATGCGTGGCTAGAGCCTTGCTGTGCGCCCATGGGGACCTTTCTGGTCTCAGCAGGACAGAGTTCCCTGGATCACACCTCCACCTTTGCTGATATGGTGGGCTGTGGAGGCTTTAAAGTCATTTTCTATTTTCTCTACTGTACCAGGCACCAGACTTTGCTGAAAACAAGCACAAGCCGGACACATTTTGCTGTCTGTTTCTTTCTCGTTTTGGCAGCAAAAGCTCAAGAAATCAATCACTAGTGTGACTATGAAAAAAAATTGTATGGCTTATTAAAAAACTAAACAGGAAAGGTAAAGAAGCAAAATTCTTTCAGGTGGCAGGAGGCCTATTTAAAGGCTCACTACTGGATTCTCTGGGCAATTCTATATTACTTATCAAAAAATAATTGAGAAGGATCACAGGGAAAGCCAGCATGACTAAAGAGCAGATTAAGGGAGATTATTAGAAATTAGAAGACATCCTTTTAAAAGTCAAGCTGTTCCCAAATGAGGAAAATCTAAACTCCACAAGGTTAGATGTAAAATACACTAACAGGGGGAGAAGAGTGGTTTTGAGGAGAAATTTATAGAGACCATAAAAGCAAGTACTGGATTTTTCTTTACACATCAGGAACAGGAAACCTTCCTGTTTGTTTGAGGGTTTGTAGGGCTAATAGATATTGAAGATACAAAACACATGCTGGAGAAGGCAAGAATGTGTCAGGAGAGCTAAATAAAGTTTTGGTGCCTGTATCCAGTGGGGAGGAGCTTTACTAAATTCCTTACTGAGAGCTCCTCTGTGTTGGGAAGTACCAAAGCATCCCTCCAGCAATGGGGTTGGAGGATGAGGTTGCAATAAAAGTAGACAGACAAATTCCCATTACCATCACAAATTCCAGGAGTAGGAACAGAACATCTCCCTCACCCTGGTATGAATAGCCAGGCTATTGACTGCAGCGTGCAACCTCTCTCCTGCACACAGCGAGGCTAGAGAGTTGAGAATCAGCTGATAAATGCTGTTTTTTTCAGGAGGGTTTCTGGAAAAACCAAGAAGTTACAGCCTGGGGAGCTTGGTGTCTGTATGGACAATGTCCCCCAGAGTGAGGTGTAGAAGGGGAGTCAGCCTGGCTGTGCTAAGGGGGTGTCTGGCTACTGCAAAGCTGTCAGGGGTGCAGGGATGCCTGACAGTCAATCAGACAAAGCTGAGCTGTGGGGTGAGACGCAAGGTCCTGGCGTGGGTAAAGCCAAGGGATGGAGAGGAAGAAGCTGCCATTTTTCCCAGGGCAGGTTAAGGGAATCCCACAGGGGACTGCCTAGGGTCCCTCCTTTCCCCTCTGGAAAGGGGTGAAGAAGAGGGGCCAGATAGCTGATAGTTATTTGATACAGCCATGACCAGGAGGACTGGAGAGGGACCTTGAACTTGCACAAACTCCAGTGTTGGTAAACCATAAAATAATGCATAAAGGAGAAAACCCCTAATACTGCACATGCAGTGACAGGGAAAGAGCTGTTACACAAGATCTTACGCTGGCCTATGTGTCTCTACACCAGTGCCAGCCCAGCACTTGGTAGTGGTCAAAAAAGCACATTGCATGTCAGATACTGTCAGGGAAGTGGCAGATGAGGGAGCTGCTGGAAGCCAGAAGCCTGTGTTACAGAGATGCCCCATGTTTCCTGCTCCTCCTAAGGCTTTTGCCACCATTCCAGACAAGCCACTGGGCTAAGCATTGCCTCTTTGCCTTAGGCACTGCCCCCATTTGTTCATCCCCCTGAAGACACCTCACCACCTCTGCATGTGCCTCCAGTGCGCATCTTGCCCTGGCTCGTCACCAGGGGTGGGGGTCACCCCTGGCTCATCTTGACTCTTTTCACTTCTAGGGATTCTGCTCCTGGCTCATTTCTATCTACCAGATGAAGTAAGTATGTGTCCTCGGAATCACGGCTGCGCCCCACCACTGACCTCCCCTGGGGAGCTGGTGCCCATAAGTGGTGGCCCATCACCCAGAGCTGCTGGGACCAGTGGCAGAGGGTCCTCACCAGAGAGAGAGCAGAGGGCTCACCTCTATGTTTCCTCTGGCCCCTGGATCCTGTCCCAAAGAAAAGGATTTCATCCTCTTCTGGTACAAGCCAGTCCTGTAACAGGATGGCAGCCTGAGGGCTGCTTGTGTCCCTCATTCCCTTTGTGCCCAAATCCCATGTGCCACAGGCAGAATGCCATGATCTGGTGTGGGTTGTGTGAGGCTAGAGCAGCCAGTGTCCCTGGGGTGGGAGGTGGTGGGAAGGCACAATCAGCACTTACCTTGACCCACCTCTTCACCAGGGATGAGGAGATTCAGAGCAAGTGTGGGATCGATGCCACCACCTACCTCTCCTTCCAGCGACACCTCCTAGTCCTGCTGATGCTGGTCTGTGTGCTCTCCGTGGCTGTCATCCTGCCTGTCAACTTCTCGGGGGACCTCCTGGGTATGTGCTTGCCCAGTCAAGGGATGGCTCAAGAGTATGGTGCAAGCTTCCCCAGCCTTGGGGTGAGCACCATGCCACAGGACAGAGGGCAGAAGAACCCTTCTGTCAGGAGCCCCCCTGTGAGCAGGAATCCACCGTCAGCTGTGGAACAGAGGAATGCGAGTCAGAGAGCTTTAGGCCAGTGGGGGCTTGGTGGGGACCTGGGAGATGGAAAAGAAGGGAGTAAAGACCAGAGACACTAACCCTGCAAGCATGAACATGACCCTAAACCGTGACAACACTGCACTGGATTCCTGTAACCGCTTTCTTCTCCTCTTCCCCTGCAGGACACAATCCCACCCACTTTGGCCGGACAACTATCGCCAACATCCCAACACAGTATGTGGCTCCTGTGTCCAGGGCTGTGAGTGCTGCTGCTGCAGTGGGCACTGCTGGGAACACCCAAGCACAGCGCTCACCGCTACCCCATGCTGGGGACAGGAACGGGTCCATGTGAGCAGCACGCTGCTCGCAGCATCCTGCTGCCAGCAGAAGTGCTCTCAGGGGTGCTGGGCAGCCTCATTTCTGTAGTATCTCAGCCAACACTGTGGGCACTGCACCTCTCATACCTGGAGTGGGGGTCTGGCAGCTGCCTCAAGGAGGTCCTGCTAGGTGGTGGGGGTGGCCACAAGTCATTGAGCACCAGGCTGGTCCACATGTCACACGCCTGCCGCAGCACTCACTGATCTCTTCCCATCCTCCAGGGACCGTCTCCTGTGGCTGCACAGCATCTTTGCCCTCATCTATTTCATCCTCACCATCCTCTGCATGGCTCACCACTCTGTCCACCTTGAATATAGAGAGAATGAGAAGGTGAGCAACTACCCCTCCTCCAGCTCTGTCTTATTCAGTGCTGATAGACAACTTTGTGCTTTGCAGAAAGGATGGTCCCGGTAGGTAGGGAGAGACAGTAGGTAGAGTCCCAGTAGGTACAAACAGCCTGGGACTGGGCAAACAGGGAAAGATATAGCTGTTTTCCTCCAGCTTCTGCAGAAAGCCTGGCAGCCCAGAGGCAAATCTCCCTCTCTTGCTGCTTGTATTTTGAGACTGAAGCTCTGCTATGTCCATCTGTCTGGGAGGTGGCAGCATCTGGCTATGCCCCCAGGGTCTGTGAGTGGGCATTCAGGAGGAGGTCTTTGCTGACCAGTATCAGGGATGGCAATCAGTGACCTGGCTTGCTTCTGCCTTCTTGGCAGCTGGGTGAGCAGGGTGGCAGTGAGATATCCTTCCCACCCACCCCCTCTGTCCTTTCTCCTCCCTCAGGTTGCCCGGACACTGATGGTTACCCACATCCCCAAGGAAATCACAGACCCTTCCCTTATCATCAAGCATTTCCAGTGAGTAATGGTGTGCAGCAGCCTCACCAGGCAGTTGGCAGGCAGGTTGCAGGGGCTGTCCTGGTCCCCCGGCTCCTGGTGCCACCATGTCCCTGTGCCCACAGTGAGGCTTATCCCAGCTGTACTGTCACCAATGTTCAGTTTTGCTTCGATGTGCGGAAGCTGATGAAGCTGGATGCAGAGCGGTGAGTGCATGCAGGTCCCCGTTGCCTCTGCGGGTGGGTGTACGATTCCCACCCACCATGTCGAAGGACCCAGTCTGTCTGTCTGCTGCTCCCCAAATGACCCTCGCCCGGCTTCCTGGCAGACGCAAGGCAATGAAGGGGCGGCTTTACTTCACCACCAAGGCACAGAAAGAGGGGAAGATCATGATCAAAACCCATCCCTGCGCCCGCATCTTCTGCTGCCGCTTCTGTGGCTTTGAGCAGGTAGGAGGGTGGGGACAGGGCTGTAGACAGCATGTCCCCGCCATGGGCAAGGCAGATTGTGTGGCAGCTAGCCCAGAGAGCATGGTAGTTTGCCCATGCCCTAGCCCTGGCTGCTCCTGCAGGTGGATGCTGAGCAGTACTACGGGGAGCTGGAGGAGAAGCTCACGGATGAGTTCAATGCTGAGCGCAACCGTATCACACTCAAACGGCTTGATGTGGCCTTTGTCACCTTCCAGGATGAACGGATGACAGCTGTGTGAGTACCCTTCATGCAGCTGGTCTAGGGACATCCCCTAGCCTGGTGGCCAATGCTGCTGGGGAACTGGGGCACCTTGCCAGCTTCTCGAGCCAAAGCCAGGTGATGGGTCTGTCTCCTCTGTGCCTCTGCCATCTGCAGAGATGGCCACTCTATTGTGGCTGTGGGAAGGGTTTACAAGAAGTAGGGGAGTAGGGGCATCCTGAGCCCTTGGCCTGGACCTGACTTCTGGCTCCCTCCTCCTGCAGGATTTTGAAGGACTACAGCCACATCCACTGTCGCAAGCACCCCCAGCAGTCCTCTGTCACCACCGTGGTCAAGTCACACCGCTGGGGCGTTTGCTATGCCCCTGCACCCAGTGATATTATCTGGTGAACCCCTGTGGTGGGAGGGAGGGAGGCGAGCAGCCAGGGATAACCTATGCTCATAGCTGTAGGGACCCCATGGCCATAGCTATAGGGAGCCCGTGTAGCTTTAGGGAACTTGTGCCCATATCTATGGGGCACTTTCCCAGAGTGGAGAGGCTGACAATCACTCCTGTAGCCATAACCGAAGTTATCGGGGTTCCTCTCATACCCATGAGGTAGGGCTCAGCCAGATGAGGCTTGGGGTAGTTTCCAGGCTCTGCTTTTCTCCACACTGACTACAAAGCCTCCTGGGTGGTACAGACCCTCCCTGTGGCCAGTCTCTGGTCCTGGGGGCTCTGCAGGTGTCAGCACGGCGGGGGGGGGGGGGGCACACACGACACAGGGTGAGCTCATGGCAATGGGTGGTGAGGCATTTGGGGCAGACAGTGGGAAGCAGAGCTTTGGGGAGCCAGGCTGGGTGGCCCAGGACACATTCCTCCACACCATGCCTGAGTCATGCTTTCCTCTCACAGGGAGAATTTATCAGTCCGTGGCACATCCTGGTGGGTGCGATTCATCCTCCTTAATACCTGCCTCTTCATCCTTCTGTTCTTCCTCACCACACCAGCCATCATTGTCAACACTATGGACATGTTCAATGTCACACACCCTGTGGAGAGCCTCAAGGTAGTCCCTGGAGCCCTGTGCCAGCTTTCCCAAAGGGTCTCCCTTTCTAGGCTTGTCCTTGACAGGGGGAGAGCACTGGTTCTTCATAGGCCTGAAAAGATGGGCCATCACTGGGATGGGCAATGATGAGAGGCAAGGAGTGGTTATGCCCCTGCTTGCCATCCAGTAGCTTCCAGTAGCAGAACCCTGGGGCACCTGTGCTCACCTGATCTTTGGTGTCTGTGAGGGAGGGCAGGTTGATGTCCACACAAGAGAGATGGGAAAACCTCCAAGAGATGTTAGGAGCTGTCAGCAGCACATCTCCTTCCTGCTCATTGACCTGTGAGCTGTTGGGTGGGCACTGGGGCTCAGAGCATGCCTGTGGTGTCTTTGGCCAACCCACCTGTTATGCACACCATCCTGTGCCAGGAGGCCCAAGGAGCACCCTCCAGCATGGCTGAGCCTGGCAGGCTCCTGAGAGGCTGTCTGGCATCTCTTCTCCTGCAGAACCCCATCATCACCCAGTTCTTCCCCACACTGCTGCTCTGGGCCTTCTCTGTCTTCCTGCCCTTTCTTGTCTACTACTCATCATTCTTCGAGTCGCACTGGACGAGGTAACAGGGCTGACCCTCACACTCCCCCAGGACTGTGGTAGGTGGGAGGAACCTCAGTAGAAGTTGTGAGATCTGACCAGCAAAGAGGCAGGCAGTGGAGCAGCAGACCCCTGCAGAGCCCCATGGCTGTTGCCCTCTATGGAAAGAGCTCTAACTCCTTGCCCAAAGGAGCCATTTCTTTGCCATAGCCCTGAATGCTCCCAGGCTGCTGACAAAGGCAGGTGGAGCTGGCCTTAAGATCAGTTTGAAGAAGTTTGTGCAAGGGATGGTGTGATAGTGGACTGGCAGCAGCAGGGCCACGGCTCTGACTCAAGGCACATCCCAGCCATGCTCCCAGACCTCAAGGTGGAGTTACAGGTTCAGGATGCTCAAAGTCTCTTTACAGAGGAAGCTCTGCCCAGCTCCTACAATATGCTCTTGCTGACCCTCCACTGGCCCCAACCCCTGTGCCTGGTTTGCTGAGTCCTTGTAGGAGGCTTGTCACCACCTCTCTTCCTTCTCCCGAGGGAAATGGGGGCTCCTGAACCTATTGTAGACACCTAGCTTCCTCTTGTTGGGTGTCTACACAAGCAGGGATGGTAGGAGATGGAAAGGATGGAGGAGGTGAGAAGCTGGGAGGACAAGAGCTTTCACTACAGCAGATTCCTCATGGTGACTTCTCCTGGCCTGGGAGAGGCTTTGCAAGGCCCCAGTGGGTGCAGAGATCAAATGCATGTGGCTTCCTGGTGCTGGGAGTAGCTCCTTGGTGAAGAGCGAGACCCAGCGTAGCCTCCCAGCACTAGTTGCTCTGCCTCGGCAAAGTGCAGTGTTCTCCTGCGTCCCCTCTCTGCAGGTCAAGTGAAAATCAGCTCACCATGCACAAGTGCTTCTTCTTCCTGGTGTTCATGGTCATCATCCTGCCCTCGCTGGGGCTGAGCAGGTATGAACTACCCAGCCACATTGTTCTCCGTGCTCCCTCCCAGACAGGATTGCACCAGGACCCCTCACCTCCTACAAGCCAGCCCCAAAGGTCTAAGGGTCCCCCGCTGCTGAAACACGGCTGTTTCTGGGGAGAGCTGTGTTGGGCTGCTCTCAGAGGGTTATGGACAGAAAACTTCCCTGTGGAGGAGGAGGGGAGTGGAGCCGCTTGCCAGGCTACCACAGCTGACCCGAGGGTGCTGGTGGTGACCTGCTTGGGTTCAGCCGTTCATCAGACCCTGTGAAAGGATGTATCTGTGTAGCCCCAGCTACAGCGATCATGGCCATCCAGGAGGCGAGCACCCATGCCACAGTGATCCTGTGTGGCAGAAGCGGGAGGTGTGGGGTCCAGAGGTTCTCACCCACCCAGGGCAGAGGAAAGCACATGCCTGCTGGGTGCACCCTGCATTGCTTTGAGGCTGACCCTCTTTCTGAGCTGCTTCTCTTCTCCCCTCCCCAGCCTGGACCTTTTTTTCCGCTGGCTCTTCGACACTCACTTTCTGGCTGAGGCCAATATCAAGTTCCAGTGAGTAGCAGGGAACTCCTGCACTTCCCAGGCAATCAGGAGCAGTGCCAGCCCCTGGGCATCTCTCCTGGCTGCCTGAGGATCTTCTTACCTTCTTTGTCCCTGGGTCAGGTGCGTTTTCCTCCCAGACAATGGCGCTTTCTTCGTCAACTACGTGGTCACTTCCAGCCTGATTGGGACAGCCATGGAGCTGCTGCGCATCCCAGGCCTCCTTGTCTACACTGCCCGCCTCTGCTTTGCCAAGTCTGAACCCGAGCGGCTCCACATCAAGCGGGTACATGGCTCTGGTCACCTCTGATCCTATGTGACACCCAGCACAGCAGGCACATGCTCGCTGGAAACTCAAGCTGTCCCAGTCCTATCGGGAGGCTTCGTGGGGGCTAACGGGGGGAGGCAGTCATGTGGGCCAGGATGCAAAGGCAGGTGCAGCCTTTGGAGAGGCAGTAATGACTCTGTTGGTGTGCCCCAGAGCCAAGCCTACCAGTTCCAGTTTGGACTGGAGTACGCCTGGACCTGCTGCATCTTCTCTGTTGTCATGACCTACAGCATCACCTGCCCCATCATCGTCCCCTTTGGTAAGTATGATCCCATGTCCATGGTCCCGCTGCCCCTGGCTGTGCCAAGGACAGCCCGTCCCAGCCGCTAGCAGCAGCGTGGGAGCACAGGCTCCCTGCATGGTACCGGAGGGCACCCTTGGGCCTTGTCCCCTGGGCCTGCCCTGCTGTCCCTGTGACATGGCTGTCCCCATTGTCCTCCCACCAGGGCTGCTGTACATGCTGCTCAAGCACATGGTTGACCGGTACAACATTTACTATGTGTACATCCCCACCAAGCTGAACCAGCGCCTCCACGTCGCTGCCATCAGCCAGGTTGTGGTGGCACCCATCCTCTGCATGTTCTGGCTGCTCTTCTTCTCCGTCTTGCGCCTTGGTAGGGAGAGCTTGTGGCTGCCCCCCACCACTGCTGAAAGTCATCTCTGACACCTGGGGGACAAGCTGCCAGTGTCACCCCTGAGTTAGGCATGGCATGGAGGGTGGGAAGTGGGATGGGAAGGAGGAAGGTATGATGGAGACCTGACAGAAGAGGTGGGTGTCAGCCAGAGTTTTGGAAAGGGGGTTGAAAGCTTGTAAGACCCAAAGCAGGAGCCAGCCTGGGGCTCAGCTAGATGTGCAGAAGGTCCTTGGAGGTTCATGTGCTGCCCCAGTGTCTCTGTGCTCTAGGTCCCACCCGCCCTGTCACCCTCTTCACTTTTGTGGTCCTCCTCTCCTGCATCATCTTCTCCTTTTTTGGCCTCTGCCTGAAAAAGCTGCAGCCACAGAAACCCTCCAGCTACCAGGTGAGTGCAGGCAGCTGCCAGTCCCGTTCCCTTGCCCTACCATGTCCCCTCCTTGCCTCTCCAGGGCACTTTTGCCATGGGGAGTCTGAGAAGTGTCAGGCTGACCTCAGCTTTGGCTGTGGACCCCCAAACCATTGTTTCTTCCTGGCCTCCCTCTCCCCAGATGTCTGACCAGTCTGAGGGCGCCTTCAATGATGTGGAGAGGAGCAGCGTTTCCTCCACCCCCAACTCCAATGTGAGTATTCAGTACTTCGCAGTCCTACCACAGCCACCCCCTATCGCTCCCCTGGGCTCTGACCCCACAACCGCCCCCCGGGGCAGCTCTTTGTGGCCACTGTCCTACAGGAGCCTGAGCTGAGCCTAACACCGGCAGCCTCCCCAGCACACCAGTCCTATGGCACCATGGGCAACCACCTGGAGCCAGCAGAGGACGGGGAGGATGGGGGGCTGCAGAGCTTTGAGACAGAGCTGGAGACAGTGGAGGGAGGGTACAGGAGTGGCCCTGTGATGGAGACCCAGGCCCGCTACCAGTGAGCACCTCCACCAGCGGGGCGATGACCAGCCATGCCAAGAGCAGAGGATGTGCTGGGAGGCAGGAAGGAGCCTTTCCAGCACTGGTGAGAGCCACCTTATTGATGGGGTGGGGGGAAGACAGGACTGATGTGAGGGAAGACCCCATTGCATGGGAGGTGGTGGAAGGCTTTGCTGCTCCCTTTTGCTGCCTGGATCAGCTCAGCCCGCCTGTACCCACCTGCCTCTTCCAGCTCATTGAGGGGAGGAGGGGGTGCAGCAGTGTGGGGAGAGGGTCTCCCTGAGAGGCCATGCTTTTAGGGGCAGGAGGGAGGCCCTGGCCCCTCCATGAGGGGGCAGTGGCCCAGATGAATGTGCCCATTGCCATGCAGGTCCTTGGTGGCAGGGGCTGGCCACTCATAACCTTTGCTTCCCACCCTGCCCACACACCGCTCAAGGTGGCCTCCTGCTACTACCCCAGGTGCTGACCATGCAGGCTCCTGCCCATCCCACTGCCACCGCCAAGGCTTTGCCCATTAAATCAGGGACTGCTGTGAGCGCATGCTTTGGTGGAGGCAGTGAGTGCCTGGGGCTGCTCCCACCTTTGCCTGAGCACCAGTGGCCCTGCCCTGAGGGAGACAGCAAAATGCAAGCCCAGCCTTTCCATGCCCTCCCACCCCATCCCTCCAACACTACATCATGCTTGTGACCTTGGATCCTGGGGGAAGAGTGGGCAGTCAAGGGGTGAGTGTGTTTAATGGCTGTGAGGGCAGCTCCTCAACATCCTGCTCCCACCAGTAGCATTCCCACTACGCTCATGCTCTCCCTGGGGCTGGACATGGGACCCTGCGTGGCTCTGTCATGTTGCAACAGAAATGGGGGTGAGGGGGTTTGGTCTGGCAGGACCCCAACCTCTGGGTCCTCGATGGCATGCTACAGCCCATGGGATGCTCCCCTAGCAGCTACACCAGCTCTTGAGTGTGAGTCCTGCTGTGGCCAGCATAAATGTGCCAGCTCCTCTCTAGGCATCATCTTGGGGTCACAGCAGCTGTGGAGGCTTCTGGAGATGAGGGCAGATCTTCACCCTGCTGGTCTACTGTCCCCGCAGGCTAGCCCACCTAGGCATGCTGACTCCTTGCCCTGTTTTGGCCTTGGGGCTGATTTACCTGCTGGCTTCAGAGCTATTCTAGCTGCCATGCTAGGGCTGGGCAGGGAGGGAAGGGATGATGACACAGCTCTGCTGGCACTGGGGCTGCTGGTGGATGGAGTGCTGCTGCACGAAGGCACGCTGGGTCATGGCACCGTTTATTGTTACTGGTGCCACTGGGGGTGGGCACAGTGTGCCAGTCCTGTGGAGGAAGAGATTAACAGGCAGACCAGCAGTGAGCTGTGAGTTTCTGTTGGAGTCAAGTGGGCCCTGGGACATCCCCATGCACTGATGGGTCTCAGCTTAGCCAGCTGGCAGCTCCATGGCCTCTCTCCCAACTACACTCCTGCATGCTAGGAGGATGGCTGTGGCACACTAGCCACAGAGCCGTTGCCTTGGGTGAGCCTTGAGCTCTGCTGTTCCCTCCCAGCCCCAAAAAGAACCCTCGGTGGGGGGAACTTGTGGCTCCCTGTCCAGGTGCCACTGGGGCTGCCCACAGCTCAGCTGCTGCCTGCACTGCC
>JAAGNO010020170.1:7925-24762 GCA_033439905.1 Ceryle rudis
AGTGGTGCCCTGGCCGTGCTGGGGGAACAGTTGGACTCAATGATCTTAAAGGTCTCTGCCAACCAAAGCAGTTCTACTGTTCTCTAGCATGACACCATGCCCTTAAAGAAACTTAGGCAGTAGAGAAACTGCTGCTGCAACTGATACATTAAAAAGCACTACATCACCACGTTCAGGTGTTCTCACGGGACTGCAGAGAAACACTTTCAGAATTACTGAGCTTCATGCTAAAAAAAGAGACACTGCTGCAAGCACGGGCTCGTATTTTTAAAAGGATTTGAGGGGACATGCAGAAGATTAATGTGATATGGTGAAACCAGTTGAGTAAGAATCCTGAAAGAAAAACATACTTCTAGAATTAACACACCGGTCTAATACTATATAAAGAAAAAATAGCTGAAACAATTATTTTAAGCTAAATTATTGTAGTGTAAAAGAGGTAAGCACTGTCACAGCCAGCAACTCTACAGAAAATAAACAGTGTACGCTTACTCTGTCAAAACAATACAAAACAACACTTCTCACCTTGACCCAGCAAATAAATAACTGAAGCAAGTAACCACCCCTCTTCGTATCACTAATGCATACTCGGGAATTGTGCAGGGCAGGCTTCCTGCTCTTGAGTTTTCTTGAACCTCTGTTGCCACCATCAGCACAGTCAGGATACTGGAATGACGGTCCTGGGACCTGATCCAGCACCGCAACTGTGAGCACTCAAAGGACCCCTGATCTTCACGGAGGAGCCTGTGGATTGCCAGCCAGTACAGAGACTAGCAAAACTGCACTAACTGGGGCCAAAATGAAACAGCCTCACCTATCTTCCCAACTACAAACTTTAAGTAAGTGTGCAGTACTGCAATTGTTTGGACATGAGTTCGAAGGTGACTTTCACATGCAGTACGGCCTACATCACGTTAGACTGGAGCAGGAGCCATTCATCAATCTACTCAAAGTTTTAGCTCCTGCTAAAGTAGCCCGGCATCTTCACATCCTTGAACTGACATTTTAGCAGAAACCATTATTTATTAGGTCTTTCAACATCTCATTCCTCAGTCAACAGGGCCTAAGGTTGCCTGCTCCAGTCACAAAGACAGCTCTCCATAAACTTTTTTAATTAAAAAGTACCAGACACGGTTTAGAAACCCCAGAGAAAACTCTTGCGAGAGCTTTGATGTTTCCGCTGCATTCGTCTGAAGGGTTCCCTCTATTTAGGAAATGGGTGCCTTGAAGAGCCCCCCCCCAACGCACATACACTCAAGCCCTTTTACACACAACATCCTTTTCATGCCAGCTGCAAGTTGGAAAATGAGGTTTTTGTAGCGTGTTAGTGTTGGAATTTTTTAATAACCTCCCCTCTCTTTTTTTCCCCTCCCGACCAATTATCCTGGTAAATAATTAACATTCTGAAGGAGATAAGTAAGCACAGCATCTCGGAGCTCAAAGCCCTTTAGTTCAAAGCCCTGCCCTTTTTTCTTCGTTTCCCTGCTGCTGCCACCGAAACTTCCTTGTCAATCAAGTTCTGGGCACACACATCAAAGCTTCATGTGGGAATGGCCCCAAGGGGTCAGAGAAAATTCATGGCAGGGCCTGCATGAGGCACAAAGAGAAAAAGACTGAGAAACACAGATCAAGAGCTGGACAGGCACACTCAACCACACAAACACAGACAGAATATGCCCCAATATAAACCTCGACCCTATTTACTCACAGGTTGACAAATAACCAGAGTTCTAAGTTTCAGGATCCACGTCCACAACCATTTCCCACTGCTGGCAAAACATCAGTCCAAATGTTTCATTTCAAAATCTTTTAATTGAAAGAAACTTAAAGGAACTAGACAGCAGCTCACAAGTATACAGAACACAACCTCCTTCCCATGGCTCATTTCCCTGCATCCCTATCCTTTCCTAGGGGTCAGCCAACACAGAGTCCCCTCTTGCCAAATTTACATCTAGTAAGGTCCTTTCTTCAGTTCAGACAGACTATTGGCTCATTCACACAACCCTTTGTCTAGCTTGCTTTGTGCAGAATTCTCGGGTACCATCCCAATTGCGGCGCTTACTGGGGGTTCAGTACAGAAGGCAGCAAGCTACATCTCACTGACCACCCCAGGAATTCTCCAGGAAGGCACTGGCAAGACATAACACTGTCTGAGATTTTTTTTTTTTTTTTTTTTTTTTTTGGTAACACAAAAGTATTTAAATCAGCACCGATTTCACATTAGGAAAAAAAATAAGAAAAGAAAAAGAAAAAAAGCGCCAGTGGAATGATCCCACCGGCCAAAGAATGTCTTGGCACGAAGATGAGAAGGCTTTAGTAGCTGCAGTCCAGGAAAACATACAAACCCAAAGTTGGAGCCTTTAGTATTCTCTAAGACTAAGGATCAAATACTGGGCAGATCCTTACCTGAAAACTATACTGTCAAGAGAGCTGCTATTTCCTCATTTGCAGTTGCTCTAGTGCTCTAACGTTCTAGTATCCACATCTATAGATGACCTACTCTGCTGTTCTTAACCTCACTGCATAGGATTCTTACAAGAGTATCTGCAAATCAACACAGATTTAGAAACCTATCAGAGTCACACTGAGCCTGTCAGATTGACCAGAAGAATCACAGGCTGTTTGAAACAAATACTCAAAGCACTCTGTTCAGTTATATGTGAATTACTACCGCATGAAGGACTCAACAGCTACTTACTATACTCAAAAATATCCAGCATTTCTCTTCCTTGCTGCCAAACATTCAATGTCATTCTGAGTGGGAAAATAGATGCTACTAATCTATGGAATCCTGGTGTTCAAATCACACCGTGCAAGGCATATATACAGGATACTGTTAGATTATTATTATTGTTATTGCAACAGCACCTAGAAATCCATCTGGAAATGGTGTTCTCTTTTACAATGACATATATCTGTAATGAGCAGCAACATGCAATATAAATAAAAAATGTAAGAAAGCATGAGGGTGTGGGGTTTGTGGTTGGTTGGTTTGTTGGGTTTTTTGGTGTAGATGAAAAACTGAGACCTAAAGAGATTAAATAACTTACTCAAGGTCACACAGGATGGCAGTAGCATAAATGAGAGCTAAGAATCTAAGTCTCCAGAGTCCCATCCAAGGCCTTAATCATAGGACAGCTTTCTTCTGAAGGGATCAGAAAGTCACTGATGAGGCAAGCAGTGGAAGAAGCCAATGTCCTGCTTACTGTCCTCCCCATTTAAGGAATATCACTCCAAACGACCAGCTCCTCAGATTAAAAAAAAAAAAAAAAAAAAAAATCAATCTAAATAACACAGCTTCATCAGTTGACCTGAGTTACAGCCGCAGAAGTTTAAATGAACGCTTTGCGTTTCTGAAATCTGAAGATGAGCCCGTTACTCATAAAGCCACACTTAGTCTGAAACTATGTAGCTGAGTAACTCAAAAGATTTATTTCCCACTGGCAACGTGCAGTTACTCAGACACCATAGTGGTGAGCTTGGTTTATGACAGCGGGGCATCTTGGCCGTGCAGTGGTATACGGGGGCTACTGCATCTTGCATTCCACGGTAAAAATATCTACACTAGAACAACATTGCCCTGTGAATCCAGCTGCGATACACAAGAGAAACATTTCTGCTTTGTTTTGCTGCACATGCAGTAACTTGTTCTCTAGAGCAGGGAACAGAGCTCAGGCAGAACCCTTCCCAAGTAACGTGTCAGCACTTCCTCCTTCACTAGGTATCTCCAGATACACACATTCCAAAAATCCTGGAATAGAATACTGCAAAAGACATGCATTATTCCCATGCAGATATTGTGCTCACTGACAGAGCGATGCTTTCAGCCCAGGCAGACGCTGCCATCTGAGGGGAACTCGCAGCTGCCAGAGGGAGCAGCATTCTTTCCGTTACACGATCTGAAGAGATTAGAGTGCCACAGGTCTGCCGTTAGTTTGATGTTAAAAGATGAATAAAAAAATAAGCACTTCAAAGGAACACGCGCACGGAAGGAGAAACCCAAGCTACCAACATGAAATACTGCATAGCACACACACCCCAAACACATAAACTAGCTCTCGGAAAATTCAACCGGAAAGCCGGTGGATCAAAAGCTTCTCCAGCAAGACTGCAAAGCATCGCTGAAACAGAAATAAACACCACAGTCATGGTGAAAGGGGCAAACTGACTAAGTAGTTCGTGTTTATAACCTGAGAACAAAGCGGCTCAATGTGGAGTGCAACCGCCACAGAAGATGGATATTCTGCAGCCAATACGAGGAGGTCCCAGCTAGAGCAGGGGACATTTAAAATTCATAAGGCAAAGATAAGGTTTGAAAGCACTATTTTGCGAAAGCTACTTAAGAAGGAATCCAGGTATAAAGAGCATTCATTGAGCCCTTGAGCCGAGATCAGAGAGATCTGGCCTCCGAAGCTGACACTAGAAGAGAGCACACTTTGAGCGAAATTTCCACTGTAAATTCAGCCACACAAGGCAGGCCCTCAGCCAGACTGGGTGCTCACCCTCACACAGCATCAGCTAAGAACCAAGTACGGACAGCCGTCGGGAGAGTGGCGAGCAGCCCTCACGACACAAACAGCAAGTAAGATTGCTACCGAAACCTAGTCAGATGAGGAAATCCCGAATGGATAAGTAAAGGGCTAAGACTTCATCCAGGAAGGTGAATGCCATCCTCTGGGAGGGGTGAATTTCATTATTAATTGCAATTTTCTTTGCCAGCGAGGGGAAAAACCGCAAGGCTTGCCACTGGAAATACCTCTGATGGACTGACTCTGATGAAGTAATTTTTTATGAAATTGCATTTAAACTCTTGCCAAAAGCAGAGAAGGCTTCACACCGCTCACTTCGTAGCTGGCTCCACTGAACAAGCATGCCAGATGCATTGCCCAAACTGTCATTAACAAGTAGGATATGGAAACAAAACCAAAGGCAAAGAAAGGAACAAACAGCTCCTCTGGATTTCTGCCCCATGGTACATGCCAGAGGAAACACTCGGTGCACTCTAAGATCTGATTAGAAGATCTAAATATTTATGTGGAAGCCTGTGGATTCCTTTAGCTCCTCTGAAGGCAGATGATGGCCTTCCTGCCCTCTTTGCTGCCCTGACTTTTCCAGTGGCTGGTACTCTTACTCTCTGCTAACTCTTTCCTAGTATTAACTCAGCAATCAACGATTCCTTCCATGAATGCACTCTAGATATGCACTACACAAGTGCTTGCTTCTGGAAGCAAAGAAGCGACACTGAAAAGCTCAGCTAGCCTAGAAAAACACAAACTAGCAAGTAGAGCTGTGAGAAACCCAAAGCCAAGCGCTCTACAGAGGACCCTGCAGTTGATCAGCTCTGGAGAGCAGAACATAGTAAAACACTTCAAGGGACACGAGGATAAGGCAGCCAGCAAAAACAGCAATAACAAAAATCAAAGCGATGCCTTGAAGTCTTTATGGGTTCCAAAAAACTCCACATTGCTGCCAATCTGTGTGCTCACTATACTGTAAATGCACACACATTTTGGGAGAATTCACTTCAGACAGTTTTCAGCCCAAGCATCTTGGCAAACAAGTTGACAATATTTGTCTTTTTTCCTGGTTCTGCTTGCAGCGTAAAGGCTCTCCTTTCCTTCTGAGTGATCAGATCTACCGAATGCAGTTCCAATCTTATCAGCTGGAATGGAGTCAGAGCAAGTGTTGGTAACACGGTACTGCACCATCCGCACTGACTCCTGCTACTGGCTTCATCACAATTTTCTGGTGTTTAAAAATATTTGAATGCTCAAAGGTGCTCCCACGACTGCCTCAGATACCATCCACTTTTTCTTATAGAGAGCACCAAGGTGGTCTACAGAGCAGGGGAGAGCCCACTGCTAACTTTAGAGCTGGGAATGCCAGGTGCAGCTCCACAACTCGTGTCCAGCACTGGACAAGCAATCCCAACTCGGAAGCAGCAGCTCTGCCCTCTACCCGAGCAGAGGCTGGAGTTGTGAGGCCATGAGAAATCATGCCGTCTCCATGAAAGTAAGCTCCTAAAACACTGAGGCTGGCAGTGGTCAATGTGTAGAATACCGTGCTTGGGCTCAAGCAGGCTCTGCCTCTGACAGTCTCAACAAAGACCGTAAGTTTCTAGAAAATCCTTTTGAAGTTCCTCAAGAGAATTTCCATCTCCTTGGAGGATGCTGCTAGAATTCTCTACGTACCAAGGCATTTCTCAAGAAGAAACAGAAGGCAATTAAGTAGCCTGTGTCTAAACTGAAGGGAATAAATAATTGGATTCTTCTCTGCCACAGTCCTACTTGAAAGTAGTAACAGTCCACTTACGTTTAGACATGACAGCATCGTGCATTCTGAGAAGACACAAGACAACCTAGAAAACCACAGACTTAGCAGAAGCCATAAGCCAACCTCTATTCCTTTACTCTGGTTTTCTTAACTATTTCTTGTCTTCTCTCCCTCAAGAGTTTGTGCGCCATATTTGGGGAACAAGAATCTAAGAATAAACCTCATTTAAAAAAAAAAAAAAAAAAAAAAAAGGAAAACCAGTTATGGAACAGGTAATTAGACAAAATCTCATGTTTGCAAGTTAGGAATTCTAAGGTTCCTACAATTTCAATTACAGCTCACAGTTGTCACTGATATAATTGGATTTTGGGACCATCTTCCTTATGATTGCCTTTACTTCCTCCGAAAGTCACTTTATGCCTGAATAAATATTCCTGACTTTATTCCTTCCCCACCTTTCACACACCTCAAAAAAAAAAAAAAAAAAGAAAGAAAAGCTTGAGAAATGAGCTGTTCCATTACTTCAGCCATGCTCCCTCTTCCCTATGACATCCGGAAGAGCAGTGCACTCCACAGCACTCAGTCCATGTTTGCAGCCTTCATCCTAAATGCAGCGCGATTCCAGAGCCAGCTCACCCTGTGGAGGTGCTCACTACTGCATCAAAGCTCCTCTTCCCCCAGCCCAAAAGCCACCCATTTTACGAAACACCTTACGCCTTCTGTCTTTACTGAGCACTCTGCCTTTTCGTCTCTTCCCTTCCAGGTCGTGGAACGGAAGGGCAGCTCTGACTGACGTACAGAAGGTTTCCCTTCCACAGACCACACGATGACTGAAACGGGCAAAGTCTTTGCCCAACCCACCCACATGGAGCCCACCCCCACCCCTCGCAGGACAAGGCACCGCAGCCTGCCCTGCAGTGCGTTCAGATGCTAATCCTCACAAACTTCTTCCCAGACTGAAGATTTCCCAGTTTGGAAGGCACTATTAGAGAACAAGTCCCGTCCCCAGCGCTGCCCCACCTGGCACGACACCAGAAATATCACCTCTCCTGCTCCTGGTCTGGGCCAATGTCATTTTTACTGAGAGCACCGAGGCTCAGGGAAAGCAGCCTCGATCAGTAACAGCCGCCTATAAAAAGGGTATCCAACAATAACACAGTTGCCAGGGACATGAAATCCAGAGCAGCTTCTGCACCCGCTTCTTCCCAGAGAAGAAAGCCCCCTTCAGCCCCTGCCAAGCACGCAGATCGGCAGCAGAAGGGAGGGCCTATCCAAGCAGAAGACATTACAGCACGGGGCCTTCACCAACTCCAGGTGGAAGTTAAGGATGAAAAAGGATTGACACTGGTAACGAGGCACAAAGCTTCACCCAGAACTGGCAGGCCTAACCTGGGATAAGGCACCATCCTAGCAAGTTAGAGCACTGTGGCCGCTGACGAGCGGTACAGGTAACCAGAAAGGTATGACACATTCTCAGCAAGATTTTTTTTTTTTTTTTCCTTCCCTGCTTGATGATTCATCCAAATAAGATGTTTATAAACACACAGAATCACTTCTGCCGTAACAGACCATGACCTGAAAGGGCTGAAGGGCCCCCAGGCAAGGGACACAGCCTACATGGCCATAGGCATGGAAACCCAGCTCTTGCAAGCTGCAAACCCATTCTGCACAATTGCCATTTCACACCCAGATGCATCAAACAACTTTAAGGCTTTAACGCGGAGCTCGTGTGCCCTTCCCCCAGCACACATTCCTGGCAGAGCAGAAGCCATTGCCCCAAAATCTGAAACTCTAAATAGAAGTGGAACCCAACCCCATCCAGGCAGACATTTCTTACTACTCCCTCTCTTCACCTCCTTTTATCCTCCCGCATCACCTCAGCCCCTCGCTATCTCCTCCCCTCTCACACCTCACCCTGAGCATACAAGAATTTCTTTGCTCCTCAAACAAATTGATTCCCCTGCTGTTTCTTGCCAATCCAGTGACGTGTGCGCTCCCTTAATGCTAAACCTCTACTCTGCTCACCTCAACCGGATTTGTGTTGCCAGCCTCAAGCATTTGGGTCCTGCAGTCAAGGCTAAAGCTTCCCTGAATATGATTTGATTTTAAGTTTTGGTTGGGTTTTGGGTTTTTTTTAAGAAAAAAAAAAATCTGTTGTGTGAACACCTACCTACCTTCTTCCATCTATTCTAGCTCCTGCCCACCTCACTTCATCCCACTCACTCTTGTAGTGGAGAGTGTAAAGAAATCAACCACTTCCAGCTTCTCCCGATAGGTTCTTTCTTTCCCAGTCACATCTTTTGCGGACTAAGAAATTCTAGCCTGCTAAGTCTTTCTTTATGCAGGAGCCACTCCAGACCTCTGATGAGCCTCATTCCCCTGCTCTGCACCTTTGCCAGTTCCATTTTTAAGACGAGAGACCAGATCTGCACACGCAATTCAAGATGGGAGCAAACCCTGGTTTCACAGAATGACATCATCTATTATCTATTTCATTCTGAATACTTTGGGCTTTGGGAAGGAGGTCGTTTGGGTTTTGAATACTATTCAGTAATGAGCTGATGATTTCATCACCATGAGACTTTGCTCCAGAGCAGTACCAATCATCCCAAGAACTCACCGAGATGCATATGAAGTCCAAATTATCTTCCCCCCAAACGCATCACTACATTTACCTACACCGAGCAAACTGGGTAAAAAGAAAACACCAAGTCATGCACTGTTAGGTAATGTGCTCATCATCTCTTGGTAATGTCATGTTACAATCCCTAACAAATATTTTAAGCATGAGATTTTACCTGCTTTCCACATTTTGCAAAGTAATAATTCTGTATATTTAGATTATGCTTTAAAACCCCATTTTCCTTTAGTTACGCACAAATGCTCAACACAATCACTTTCTAATTACATTTCAATTGGACTACACCATGATTATGTGCTGCATAAAAAAAATTTTGTTAAATCAACTTTGGATTTTCCACCCTTTCTCTTAATTGGATGTTTATTCTCATGTTGACACAGAGGAATTGAGAAATGCGAAAAATCACTCCTTAAAACAGTCACTTTGGAGGAGAAGTTTCAGCTTCCAAGCACCGTATCTTGAACCTCTCCTATGAAGACAGGCTGAGAGTTGGGGCTGTAGGCACATGAGCAGACAGGGTGTTTTCCAACAGTGACAGAAAACAAAGGCAGAAAGCAGCGTCAGCAGCGTACCTTGAACAAGCCACAAAACATCCAATAGGAAATGAACTGAAAATAGGAAAAAGGTTCATTACAGAAGCAGATTTTGAGTTTTCAGCAGCTAGGATGTACTTAACAAAAGAAGAAGAAAAGCCCACCTTAAAGGAAAAGTAAATAGTGCCAAAAGTCCGTGAGATTCTAGAGGAAAAGGTGGCATACGGGCTGGGGGGGAATATCTCTTTCTACAGAGACACTGAAAAGAAAGCATTATATTTTTCAGGGACACAAGTCTGAAGACTGAGACAGGAAGCCTGGGAACACATCCCATCCAAATCTTAGACAGATAAGCATCCATTTTATGCAGGAGACCTCTGTTGGTGAGAGCTCCAGAGAGACCATGCTTTGGGCTGATGAAAAAAAGCTTTCCAAAAGCATGTTAGAAAACACGTGTAAAGGAACTCTAGGTGATGGATGTGCTCAGGCAGGACAGCTCAGGACGACAGACAGGCAGACAGACAGGCGGGCGGGCAGACAGACAGACAGACAGAGGGGGGGCAAGGGGGGCGAGTAGTGTGCATGTACCACGGCAGACCAGTCTGTACTAGTCACAGCTCTACAGCTGCTTCCCTTGCCTCAGAACCGTTAACAAGCGCAGAACATTTTCTATTCTCTGCCGTTCCTCTGACTGTCTTCCAGATCCGCGTGCCTTGAGACAGTGTTTTGGGTGGCAGATGTGGCTGAGATGGCACAAGTCAGCGGAAGCTGGGAGAACTGCCTTCATGCCTGAACAGCCAAAATCTCCTGGCTCAAGACACAAAGCGCCGTCCACTGGTATTTTCATTATTAATTAAAATATACAAAATGGCTTTGGACAGAAAAATCGTTTTTCTCCCCCCCCACAATGACATGCCATCTCACCGACACACACTCTGTCCCGCTCCTGTCGGTGGGAGCAGCACAGCCATGACGCTGCACGGCTGAACAGAGGCGATGGTCAAGTAGAGAGCAGGAGAGCTGACAGAGCACTCCTCGGGATGCAAAGCTGGGTGGAGGCCAAGAGCTAATGCACAGCAGTTCCTGAACCACAGAACCAAACAGGCCCGTGATCCCCAAGAGGCTCAGGACTCCCTGCGAAGCTAAACATGTCACAGGCATGTGACAATACAAGGAACTTCAATATCAACAGCCTCAGGAATCTGGATTTGAAAAACTAAACTTCAGCCTCTGAGGAAAGTTACACATAAAGAGTACAGATTCCTCAATGTACAAGTTGGCTTAAAATAAATTCTCACACGGCGATTAGCAAAAAAGTCAGAATCTTGAGTAATATGGCCTCTAGCTCCTGCTGTAGAAACTGAAAAGAGTTACCTATCCAAATCCAGTCTCACACCTCCTGCTGTACTAGACCAAGTACAGGTACAGCCCTTGTAATATTGTGGCAAGGTTAAATACAGTCCAGATTCCATAAGGCACCGAGCGTACGTACGAAACAATGCAAACCCCACGACCCCGCCACAATAGGCCAGTGCATATTGTTGCACAAGGTGGACCTCTTCTGGTGAGGAGCTTGTGCTCCAAAACACCTGGTTCCATTAGTCTTGGCTAAGCAGAAGCCTACAGGGATGAAACGTTACACAGCTTCTTTTAAAAGTAACAAAAGGAAATGGCAGGGTGAAGGGGAACAGCAAGGCAGAGAGAATCACAGAGCACACATGTGAGTCCTTACCTCAAAGAGCGTCAAACTTTCATCGTTCAAGATGATTCTGGGAGGTGCAATAACTGAAGTTAAAAAACAAGTTACAAAACAGGACCACCTGGCAGCCAAAACAATAAATACAGCAGGTACGGGAGGGATTACATGAAAGGAGTGACATGTTCACACTGCCCACACAGGCTTCTTATTAGGCAGTGAGCAGGTTACATCTTTGCACTCTGAAGCTGTATTTAGTGAAAGAATTCCTCCCCAGGCCATACCTCCTGGCATCACAAGATCCCATGTGCACCAGAACTAGGAACAGGCTTTGTAAACTAAGGCAAATTATCACCAATAGCACACTCACACAAGTAAAATGGCAAGTCTGCATCTGCAAGGTGGCTTCTTACAAAGTCTTTCAAAATTCCAACTGCAAAAAAAGGGAGAGAAAGGTTTGCTGAACTACATTTGTGTCTTCAGATGCTATGCAAAAATTCTGTAACAGCAGAACTGCCCTCTACAACATCTGTAGATTGATGTTTCCTCAAAAGGACAGTTACTATTACAAATATCTGGGAGAAAAACCAACCAAACAAAACCCGCTTGGACATGCCGGTCCCTCAGCAAAATCTAAGGATACCAATGAAGTTCTTCCTAGGAAATCCAATGGCAGCTGCAAGATTTGCAGAGACCAGACAGGTAAGACTCTGGTAACCAGTTATTCATTCTTGTTCCATACAAAAGTAACAGGAAAAAAACCTGTGTGGGAAACCATCACTGCCAGCTGAGAGCAAGAGGATGTCCGTTAACAACAGTAAGAGCTGCTTGGTGCATGGTCTGAACTGATGGAGGCAAAAAAGTTCATCCTCTTATTCTTGTTACAGTAGGTAAAGCTTCTTTTTTGTCTTCGTGAGTTTGGTTTGGATTTGGGGGGGGGTGGGGGTATTTTTTTCCAAAAAAAGCTTTTTAAGCATTAACATAGAGGAAGTGTCCAAATTTATCTCAGTAACGTGCCATTTGGACACAAACAATGGGACATCAAGTGAGACAGTTTCCTGAGCACAAATACTTTGCCATCAGGTAGACTGGCAGTCTCCAGTAGTCCTGGAAATAAACTCCCCTGAACTGAAGTAATTACACCAAACTCTTTTCTCATCCCATTCAGGGGCCCTGTAGGACACTGTAACCAGCTAGTGCTGCTTTTTCAGAGCATTATTACTTCCCTAGCCTGCAGAAAGGTCTGTCCAGAGCCACTCTCTTTTGCCATGCAGGTAAGAGAGAGGTCGCATGCCGCTATGCAGACTGAAGTGGAGGTTGCTCTTACCAGTTTCACTAGGACGGAAGAACCCCTGTAGAACATGACGGTCTGGAAAATGGACTCTCAACACCACCTAAGTCAGAGGCAAAGCACATCAGATCAACTGCTTATGGCTGTTGCGTTAAACCTGCCCTTGGCTTATTATCTGCAAGCAAATCTGTTTGGGTTTTTTTTTTTTTTCCAACAAGGAGATTTGAGATATTTTGTCTTGAGGGGTGGAATAGCATACTGGCTAACTCCTGCACAGCTCCTCAGAGAACATGGGCTGCCTGGTTCTCAAAGGCCGTAAGAGAGCTGATCTGTGGAAACAGTATGATGTACAACGCAGCAGCATTTATTCAGAGAGTAGGAGCTCCCTCTGCTAAGTGAGGCACAAACAAACCAGAATATCACCCATGGACAGGCACAGCGTATCAGTGCCCTGAAGCATCCACAGCAGCATGAGTCTTCCTGACAAACATCTGGAGTAACTCAGACAATTCTATTTCCAGCACTGGTCAGAAAGCAATTAACTTGGGAACTTAAACTCTTTATTTTTTATGCAAGTCCCACAAAAAACTAACAGGGTCGGGAATTTGAAAAATCTTCCTATGAGTAGCTCAAGATCTTGTTGATCACTATTGATTCCCAAAGTTACTCAACCCCCAAGTCTGGGCTAGCCAGAGGGACTGGAAAAAGAACAAAGGCTACCTTTGGGTAACGCTCTAACTTTTCCTTCAGCTGAGCCTCCCTCAAAGATTTTGTCATCAGTGGAGCTTCTTCCAGACGTTTCCTAGATAAATGAGAGGAAGAGAAGCTGTCACTTCTGTCATCCCAAGATGTACTTTTAAGTTATTAAGAAAGCAAAAGGTCCAAGCAGGGCTGATGAGAACTGCTCAACTATTCCAGGCGTCCCTCACAGCATTTTCCCCACCTGCTGTAGTTCCCACCCCAGAATCTCATATATGGAACAACTGAGCATCAGCAACAATACTCTGTAAAATTACTCTTCTTGTACAAGTTTAAAAATAAGTTCACTATAGCAGATGCCAGAAAAGATGCTCAGAAGAGCAGGGATGTTTGTTTAGACTACTCAAGAAGAGATGGACTTATTAATCGAATAAACCAGATGCTAAAGATGGACGTGACTACTCCAGAGACGAAGGAGAGCTACTGACGTTGAAAAACAATACTGACATAAGGAATAAATGGGTATTAATTAAGCAACAGGGAATCAAAACAAAAATGAAAGTTTCAGATCATTCAAGAACTGGCATTGTAGACTGGTGTTTTAAAAGGATTAGTGGGTAAAAAAATAAGCCTACCTGTATTTAGGATGAAAGAATAAATTCAAGAAAACAATTATATATTTTCCTGTATTAAAGAAGTAAGCTTAGATCCAACAGATCCCATGTTGAGCTTCAGACCCTTTTCCTTTTTTGCACTTAATTCTGAATAACCACTTTACTAGGCTCAATTTTGGCGAAACATTTCATCATGTAAATCTGCACAACTATTTGCAAATTAATCTCTTCCACCAATGCAGTTTGAAGGACCTCTTTTTAAGAATCTTCAAGGTATCTCAGGAACAGCTGCTGAACAAAACAACTACAGGCTTGCTGCACTAACTGTACCCAGAGCTGTCAGCTGGTACACCACACTCCCAAGATGCTCTGGAAGAGACAAACTCACAATCTGAAAAGCAAACGTGAAACTAATCTGCTCCATTCCTCCTTTGTGTACCAATTGCTGATTCACACCAATTCTCAGCTCTTCGTGAAGTCAGAATTAAATTCTAATTGCATTTAAAATATTGCATTGTATGCAGTTAGCTTTTGTTAAGCTTCACTAACTGAGAACAGAAGACAACTGGTATCAGTTTCGTGTAACTTGCCTTTTTTTTTTATCCCTGTCTGTGAGGGGAAGACAGATTACAAGCATCGGCAAGCTTGGAAACGATGTCTCTTTTTTTGGAGGGTCTGTATTCCAGTAACCCCCAACCAAACGATCTGACATTTCTACCACTAAATACTCCAGACCCACAAGTGGCAGAGCAATTTTCAAGGCCAAATTGTGTATTCATGTGGATTTCAATGGCCTGTGGGGAAAAAAATCAGCTCTAAGTAAAAAGTTCAACACAGACTTGGTTACAGGGTCAAGTAGGCTGTCCCACAGTCTCAGAGAATGCTTGTAATGTTTGAAGTCATGTTATGATCCACTTTAAACTAAATATATTCCTGACATTCATTTCTTTAAAGAACATACAGCAAAATGCTGTTGTGACAGGGAAGCTACTTTATCTTAATCTGAGTTTTTGTTTCAGAACTGCAATGAGTACAGTAAAATCATGAATATTGACAGCATGCTATGAGATGCAACAGTGAGATGCACAGTTAGCCCAGCCTCCTATAGCTCTTGACCCTGTCTCTGTGTATTCCAAACATTCTCACATCTTGATTTGTGGCCGAGTTTGATTTTGTTTTACTTCCATTTGGTAATGTCTCAAAGTTGTTTGGCTTTGTTTTGTTTTTTTTCTGATGAGGTCTAATAAAAGGTTAATTCTGTTACTTAAAATACAAGGTGTTTCCTACTGGCTGAAAATGCTACTAGCTACTACTGGGGTCAGGGGGACTTATTCTTATGAAGCTGGATCATCATGCTCATATATTTGTCCACCACAAGCTACAAATTCCATCCATTTAATTACTAATAGTTAACAAGAAGTCAGATCAAGAAGTCAGAACAAGAGGACAGATCAAAAGA
This sequence comes from Ceryle rudis, assembly GCA_033439905.1. Taxonomy (NCBI): domain Eukaryota; kingdom Metazoa; phylum Chordata; class Aves; order Coraciiformes; family Cerylidae; genus Ceryle; species Ceryle rudis. The sequence goes on from JAAGNO010020170.1 coordinate 23,132, forward strand.
GATAGGACCGCTGCTTTCGGCCTCTGGCAAGTAAGAGCACATGTCATTACAAAAGCAGTGGCTTCTCTTTCAGACGAGAGAGGGAAAGGAAGAGGTGGGATGAAATTTTCAACAGCCACATGAGACCGTTATCCCACGCACAAATGCTCAGCCGATCCACACAAAAACGTGGGCTTTGTCACAGAAACAGGTCATCACTCATGAACTCAAATGCCATAAAGGGCAGATTTCTAGTGCTGATCATTAATTCATTACTCCCACACCCAGCAGTTTACCTGCAACCCTTTACCCAGAGATCACAGCCAGCTATAGGTGCACAGCATCACTCTGCTCAACAAAAGGACACGAAGCAATCTCAGTTGCCATGAGAAAGGGAACTCGCCTCTCGCTCTGCAGCTGTGCCAATCGTTTCCGTACGTCGTCCACCGTGACTTCAAAAAACTCCTCTGGAAGCTCTTCTAGGGCAGCAGGAAGTGGTTCCAGTAGGTCGAGGTGACATACAAGTGGCTCTCGTTCTACAAGCTACAGAATAAAAATGAGCTTCAATTAGTCTTAAATGCATTTCTTTGCTTATGCTGTAAGGTTCCTGGAAGAGGTACAAGGACAGTATTTGCAAAGTGAAATACAATCACTTGCGTGGAATTCACATCGCTAAGATGAGACTAACAATACGGCAGCTGCCAGTGGTGTAATTCCCCACAACTGATAAAGCCTGGCGCAAGCAGCAGGAATCGGTATTGTCCGGTGAGCCACCCCTGAGCAGTTCACTCTCTGCTGTCACTACAGGAAGTCCCAGGAAATAACCTCAGCATTCATCTAACAAAAGGAGATGCCTCCTTTCCATGGAGTGCCTGTGGAATCTCCTCCCTTACAATACAAGGATACTTTGCAGTTGATTGAACTTGTAGCTACTTACAAGCTTGTTACAAGTACTCGGAAATTACTCCTATCTGAAGTCCATAAGCTACCTCCCCGCCATACTCCAAACCTCCCTCAGGATGTAATCCCTTCCTTACCATTCCACAGGCAGCTGACAACTTCCACGGTGATATACTTTGTACTACAGACTATAAACTGCCCTTTTCAGACTTTAATCTGCCTTGCACTCCTGGCTCGCATCCTATCTTCTGTTCTCTTCGCTTCACATTCTCTTGCCATAGAACTAATGGCAGTAGTTCCCAAAAACCAGGGCTCATGCCAGTTCTTACTCTGGAGAGCAGTCCTTTCTGTGGGCAAGGTAGGTTTTGACCTGTTCAGTTCTCTACTGAGCCACTGCAGGGTTTCATTTTGAATTTTTAACCTGGCTTCTGGTGTGCAGAAAACTCCCTTAGTCAGTGAAACCCCTTTTGTTTTGCGCTTCCAAAGCGCTTAGCAATGAAATCAGCCTTTGTTGTAGGGAAAGCCAACAGATACTCGGGGAGCATTCACCGTACCGTTAGCTGCAGTCAAGGTACTTGATACATTGGTTGGCAACTCTCCCTGCACCGCGGGTGCCGAGGACAGGTCATTCAAGCAGCACACAGACCTCCTACAGCCAAGGCACCCCTCTCACCTGCGCAGCAGGGCACAGCCAGCCCAGGGAGGAGCGCCGGCATTTAGGGCGCCCAGCGCGGGAAAAGAGGCATGGCGCT